>WKFP01012439.1:127094-144296 GCA_011057875.1 Pterocles orientalis
AGGGGGGGGGGGGGGGGGGGGCAGTTACTGTTAGAGCAAAATTCATTTATAGGGATATTTCTATTCAAGTTGTTGTCCCACAGCTGGAGAGTAAGTACTTTACGCTTAAATAAGCTGATGTTGGCAATCTGTATCACAAATCAAGGAAGCTGGATTAATTTAAGCACATGAAGGCTGTTGGTCTTAGCTCACGTCTACTTGTGATAAACTTTAGGGGAAGACAGCTGACACAGATTAAGACAAGTACTTTACATTTTCTCAGACTGACTCTCCCTGTTAAGTGCCCCCAACCTTACAACTTGGAGTAATCAGTAAATGTCTTTGGTCGGATGTTTTCCTACTCCAGTGTAGAGAGAGAGGAGTCTGCTCCTGCCCCGCTTCAGCAGGACTCCCTCAGGTTATGTGAAAACAACCTGCAGCAGAGAGGGCTGTAGTAATCTAAGAGTGTGATGGTAACTGAAATTAATGCCATCGCTGCTGTGGCTTAATTTTCTGAAGCTCCTTGATTAATGCTGAGGAATACCTCTGAAGGAGCAGATCAAGTTCCTTGCAACAGTATTCAGTGGTTTTTTTTCACCATGGTGTTATGCCCTTTTTTCTTGAAGTTCACAGGGCCCCTTCTCATCTCACCTCTGGAGCACTGCACTTTAATTTGCACAGAGCTTCTAGTAAACTGATCCTGAGAGCAACCTGTAAGCAGGCAACTGTCCCTGAGCCAACAGCCATTGTTCTCAAGGAGCCAGGTGCTGGCTGTGTGCTCCAAGCCCTTTACACCTCTCTCTGACAGGCACGTGGGGGACCTGGCACTTCACCCCCTCTTGTGTTTCTACTCATCCCAGACTTGAGCTGGACAGGGGGGGTGTTAGTTCAAGACCTTTGTCTTACCCCTACATGTATCTGAAATGTCATAATTGCTGTAATGCCATAAATGGGCTTGTTAAAGAAAAGGAGACAGAGACACGTCACAGCAAGTGTATGGTGTAAGGATTTCCCCAACGGTACCTTTAATGTCTTTGCATCAGCAGCAAGCAGTCAGTGCTAGTTTTGGCACCAGGAATTAGATGTGCAGCACTACACATTAGACACCAACTCATCCTAACCAACATTTTATCCAGAGGAATAGAGGAAGTGAACTAAAACATAGTACTATGAGCACATACAAAATCAAGTTATTCATGTTTTATCACACTTTCAGCTTGTAATATTAGAAAAATAAACTTAAGACAGTTACTAATCAGATGAATACATTTTCATTACCAACTGGCAGGAGCTTAAAAACCATGAGAAAAAAACCCCACACTGAAGTTTTTATTTTACAAATGTTAGCTCGCCTATAGTAACAAAACTGCTGTACAGAAAGCACCCTCCGCCTTTTTGCCAAAATATTTGGAGCCAAAATAATTTTCCCATCCTAGAAAGTCACAGCTGTGTTATGTTCAGAACCGCCATTCTGCTCTACCACACAGACTGCACACTAAGTTACAGTATTGTAGCAGAGGCAAAAGCTCAGCAGCTCACCTACAGTGGTAACTCGGTTCTCCCACGCCGTCTCTATCAACTCCAAGGTTGTCTCTTTGCTTTAATAACCATTTATCTGCCATTTTCACATCAACAGATAAAATACTCTGCTGAGTTTATAAAAACTGTTATAAAAAGGCAATCATAAAAGATAAGGTATTGGCAGGCAAGTCAGCTTTTTTTTAATAAAAAAAAAAGCCATTTTATCTATTTAAATAAGGCTTCTTGTTACAGATTGTTCCAGTTACTGAAGGAAAACAAGGCCTGATGAAAAAGAACTATCCCCCATAAACCTTACACTTCCTGCCCCAAGAACACATCCTACAGGAAAAGTCATTTAATGTGCAAAGTGACAAAACAAACCCTGGGGGAAGCTCCTAAAATGATATGCCTGGTCTAGTTTCTCTTGCACTATCTTCAAAAAATCTTAAAAAAAACCCAAACCAACAAACAAAAAACCCTAAAACAAAGTTCTAAAATACACAAAACCCCCTTCATCTTGATATTCTTTCCAAAACAAATATGTACAGCACATTAATATGCAATATGCAAAAGCTCTGTGTTGCTGTAGGCAACATCTCTGCCCTCCCCAACCCTATTCACATGTGTACCTCTACTCAAACACAATTACATCACTAAGCCTGTTAGTTTGAAAAGGGAATTTAATTCACTTAAAACTTGTAGATTTTTGTGTAGGGGCTCCATTCATTTGACTCTGGATTGTAGACTTCAACTGTGTTCAAGAATTCATTGCCATCAAATCCCCCAACTGCGTAAATAGTGTTTGCTACCGTCGTAATGCCGGCATTGCTCCTCGGAGTAGTCATACTTCCCATCACCTTCCACTCATTCTTAGCAGGGTCGTACATCTCCATGCAGCTCACCGCATGAGAGCCATCGAAGCCTCCACCAACAAAGAGTTTTCCTATCAAAAACAAATAAAGGGAATGTTTCACTGCCAAAGACCAGCAGAGTCCCCAAACACAGCCTCCTGTCTGGGGAGACAAATTAAGCCAAAATGAAGGCACTTCAGGTGTTCCGTCAGAAGCCCTCACGTTATTCAAGGTCTGAAGTTCCAGCAATGACCTGCTTTTGGTCTCTCCATCACTAGAGCTGACTGGAAATTATTTCAGAGTAAGCGCAAACTCCAAGTTCAGACATGCAGTTCTGGAAGCTGCATGGTGATGTTCTGAAAAGAAAGATGTGGAGGCAAATGCCCCGAGACAAGAACAAGAGTTTTTTTGTTTTCCTGGTTAGAGTTACTAATTCAAATTGGAGGCCTAGCCAGATTCTGCATTGCTTCCTCCCTGAGAAGGAACACAGCTTTGTACTCTATTTGCATCGTAGCTTAACATGAAAAATTTATCAAGCCTAAGAGGCTGCTGTAGCCCGCGGAAGCCTACCGTCATGAACAGCCACGCCAGCTCCTCGTCGAGCCACGTTCATGGGTGCAATCAGGGTCCAAGTGTTGTTCTCGGGATTGTAACGCTCCACGCTATTCAGGCAGTTCCACGATTCCGCTCCTCCAATGATGTATAAGTATCCCCCCAGCTCACACACTGCAGACTGATGTCTCCCTGCAATTGAACGCCAGGAGTTACAGCCCAGCACACAACTCATACGCTACGAGTATGCCAGAGCAGCTGAAATTTAAACAGTTTTTTTTAAGCTTGCAGTTTTGCAACCGCCCTTTTCCCCCTCCCTCCCAAACTACACAGCAAACTTACGGATATTAAGGGGAGCACAGCTTGTCCAAGATTTAGTTACAGGATCAAACACATCACAGTTCTTAAGTCCCTTTTGGCCATAAGGATCTGAACCACCAACGATGTACAGCTTTCCATTCAGGGCACACACACCTATTCACAAAGGAAAGAATAAGAAGTAAGCTAATAAATAAAAAAAATTAAACAAAGCCAAGAGTCAATCAACTGCAGATGAGTTACCTGCATTGCAGCGATTGGTTCTCAGTTCTGGAACAGGAGTCCAGTCATCTATTTCAGGCTCATACATTTCTCCACAGCTCAAGTCATCCGAGTGACCGTTTGACCCACCCACAACATACAGCTGCCCCTAAATGGAAAAAAAGAGATATCTATCTCACATAGAAGTACACAACAATTCAAATCATTAGCACTTTAGTCACCATGGTAACTACAAACAACTTCTGTTACCATGTTGTAAAGTTTGCTCTCTTTGTCCCAACTACGTTGACATACTGTCACTTTCCATCTGATCTCCACCCACCACACACCATTAAAACTGCCATCTGGAACCGAGCTCTTGGTGTCCTCATCGGTGCAATGAAAGTCCAAGTGTCCTTTTGCGGATCGTAGCATTCCACCGTGCGCAAACATTCCTCTCTGTTATAGCCACCTAAAAGCAAAAGGTCAGAGGATATCACCTTTCCAAAGACCACGTGCTGTGATGTTGACAAACACCAACTCTAATATAGCATACAGAGTTAAGAAGCCACTATCGTCACCATCCCCACCCCAACTGAGCAAGTTCTTTACAGAAATGTTAATGTTTCCTTTACCTGCAGCAATCAGCTTGCCGTTAAGTTCTGCTGTGCCCAGCCCAGACCGAGCGTACTGCATTGGAGACATGGGCTTCTCTATGATATCGTTTGGTTGAAGCTCAAAACTCAGACTCTTCAGCAGTCGCGGTGTGCTCGTGGGCGAGCTCTGAGGGCTGTTACGGCCGTGCAGGAATATCACGCACAGCACACCATCCAGAACAGCAAGACACAAGTAGGTGTTACCTGCACTCAGGAGAAAAGGAGAGACCACCAATATAACATTTTAGGTGATCGCCGCCTAGGCTCTCCTGATTGGGCTTCTCCCCTTGTAAGTGTGAAAACTTTATTTGTTCTGGTTCCTGGTTCCAAGTGTTAGCCTAGTTACCGAAGAACAGGAGTTTTAGATTATTAATATAGTGCTTCAAGGATGTAAGGCAGCAATCTCAAGACATGCTAGGAAAGTCTCCTCATGCACACACAGCAGGAAGCTCTGGGAATTAGAAGACACTGCCCATCTCCTTAGGACCTTCTGGGTAAATTACACATGCCATGGGATTTGGGACAGCCCTGTCGATATGGAATCGAGATCTAAGTGCTCCCAGTTTGGCCCCAGTTATGTTAGACACATCTCACATATTACTGGGGCAGTTACTTGACGTGCATCATCAGTAAGAAAAGGCACTTCTGCATTTCTTATAGATGTTGAAGGAAATCTTTAGGGAATGGGTGGTATATAATATCAGACACATCTTTTGGAGAAACCCTGTCCCAGTTACTCACTTGAAGTTTTCTCTGAAGCAATGATTTTCCACTCGTGTTTAGGACTCTGAACAGTAGCATTTGGAGAAAGACTTCCAGAGGAGCTGCTACTAATCTGCTTGTGATCATTCTCACGTGGTGGCTTCTTCTGCAAAATCAAAAGGCAACTACAGAAACCTAGCCAGAGACTACACCTCCTCCTACCTTTGCTTCTCTGAGCTAAGACATAATTATTCAAGAGAACACTTTGTCCACCACCTCCACAGAGCATCATTTATAGCCCACCTAAATTTTCAACACAACGTCTTGCCTACTCAGCAACAGTGGCCAAAAGCCACCTTGCACCTTATCTTGGTACTCATTTCATCCTGTGGCTGCACCTTTATACTGCTGGTGTCTGACTAGAAATCGTTTCAAATTCCTAGAAAAAGAGTATGTGCTACTAGCAGAAATGTCAAATGTAAGGAAAAACCTACATCCACTCGGAGAGAACTGATTTACAAGCCAGAAACCTCACTCACAAGCTCTGCTTCTGGAATTTCAGTTAATTATATGAAGCTATTTGTAAGTCAATTAACTACTCTCTCCATTCCCTGAAGACAAATTAATTTCGCCCCAGTTCTTCTCTGTGCTCAGATTAGCTGTTTCTTGGATTTTACTCCCTTGATACCTCCCACTAACAGGAGATTTCTGCTTTCTTTTTTTCTTCAATTAAATTTATACTGATTTTGCTCAATTAAGAAAAATGCCAAAATTTCACATTTCAGACTTCACTGCACAGTTGGTTGTGTTGTTCAGGCTTTTCCTGAATCATAAGAACCAAACACAAAAAGTTAACATTCTGTCTATTCTGTTTAGCAGCAAAGTTTCTGACCACAGTACCAAGCTGGCGATGCCTGCACAGCTCCCTGGAGCCTGATCTCTATGGAAACTGTCATAAGACTTCTGAAATACATAATCTAACTTATGGACGACCTTACACAGAAGAGTCTGATTGCTATACTCAGCTTACCATGAAAATCAATTCGTCAACAGCATTTTTGTTATTTCTGAATCTTCATCCAATTAACAGCTTATTTCCTTATCCTTAAATTGCCTCAACAGGTACAGAAGTTACAAACTCTTGTAATTCAAAAATTTAAAAGTTACAATTTTTCCAAGACTGACATCCGTGGGTTTTCTCCCACAGTGTTAGTTTTCTCAACTGTCTAGCGTATCTAAAGTTGGCAATTCTTATTATCAGAAATGATTTTTTAAAAGAAGCTGAGAACTCTTGGCCTTATTTCTGAAAGCAAACGTTCTGGATGTTCACCTCTCAGCTTCTACCTATTACAAGGAGTAGTATCCAGAGATGGTGACATCTGTGAAGGCTTACTAAAAACAATTCAGAAAATGAAAAATTAGCTGGCTTTTCATTTTCCTCTCTTTTCACTTCTAAAATCCATGTTCTGGGATGGAGAATGCTCTACATAAACATTAGCAAAAAATTTCAAGAGGTATACTTTTGTATCAGCACATTCCACTGCTACAAGTTAAAATATTACAATATACTTGCTCCTAACTCAGGGAATTTAAACAACAGTAATTTGTAAAATAATTTACATCTATTAGCCCTTGTTTATTCTTTGCTTCTTGAACAGCCTTGATTGTACTAAGCTGTGCATTTTTCAGGAGTTGAGAATTATTATATCAGGCTAGAACTAAAAAAATTCATCTGAAAAAGCACAAGATTGGTTTGTACACAGTTGGCTATCTCTGGATCAGAACCTACCGCTGCTTTTTAAAAAATCTCTTCTGCACATTACCAGTGCAGCTGAACAAAAGAAACAGACACTGGCAGCTGAAAGATTAGAACTTATGTCTGGAATCTTTTTCTGTGCCGAAATTAACAGATGCATAAGCCATTCTCCACTGCAAGCCCAGCAGTCCATGACTCCTCACAGTCTCTTGAGTACCTCTGCAAAGCCACAGCTGACTTGCTACAGCTGACTGCTTTTCTACCTCCTTTCTTCTAACAGCCTAGGATTTATTTTGAAGTCAAACCTAAAGCATTCCGTTTTGCAAAGGCTTAGAGTCAGTCTGCCAAAAAAACAGCAGCAGAGACTAAATCATCGCCTCCAGCAGTTTCAAGAAGGATACTTTCTTGTCGTGTATTTTTCTGTTAAAGCTACTGCTGCTTTCTCTGCTACAGTACACAAGATTCCAGGTGTGCTGTAAACTGCTCCAGTCTACCTGGGGTTACCTGAGACTGTCTGCAATTTGTACCTGCACAAACTGAATGTGGTCATCATCACTGCCATACACCTCAGCCTGTCCATCTAGCAGATTTCCATCAAGCAGCTTGTGATCAGCTGAGTAGTACAGCGTTTGAACCTGCAAAAACAACAACAGAATACCCATGTGGCTACTGTCTCCATTACTACTTGGCTACAGGCAGATTACAAAAGGCAGGCGCCAGCATACTTCTCGTCATCTCATCTCAATCTAGCAGAATGACAAAACTAAAAGGAAGCAGATGTCATGGTGGCAATCTTCAAACATGGGATGGAGGCTCCTTACTTTCTCAGCTTGAGAGAAATCTTCATTTTCCAAGGACTTCGACTGTTTTTCCAGCACAGAAACATTAGACAAGCAAGATGCACATTAAATTGCAGAATTACACAAATTCCCAATCTCATGCAAGCATTTTCACTATCCCCGCAAACAAGTTTTCTGCTTTGAAAAATACACATATTTATCTTGATCAAAAAAAGTTAAAGAGAAGCCAACAGTGGACTCTAAGAGAAAGGTATGGGGATGAGGGAAGACAACACAAGTTTAAGTTCTGGAGGAAACTGTTGTCCACAACTAAACATCAGATGAAACTGTTGCAGTGAAATCCATCTGAATTTCAACATGACCAAAGCTTTCAAAATTAGTTTTTCCAAGAGGAATGATACACTTGAGACTATACGACAGTATCAACATGTACTTTTGCCTATACAAGCGATGCCGAAGATCTATCGTGCTTGTAATAACAAACTGGAAAAATTTTGATGTTTCATGGGTTAAGTCCATTTTCTCTAGCCAATTAAAAATTTAGATTCCCTGCTCATTTTTTCCATTAAAAACTGCCCAGGCTACATCTATAGTATTAGTATTCATGAGTAAAACCATTTAATAACACACAACTTAAAAGAATGTATCCTGTAAAGGAGTAAGTAAACACCATTAAATCATCATCATCGTTCTCTGCCCACAGCGGATTTTCTTAGGAGAACTGGGGCAGGACTGCTGCTTCTGTACGTGTCAATACACTTGAGGTTTCTTCTTGGTTCTTCAGCCTTGGTATCCTAGTTTTGTTAATAAACCTATGGGGAGATAAATCAACGGGGAGGAACAACCATTAGAAGCTTTTACCTACTTTGCATTTACAAGCAAAACCTGCAAAAGGAAAACATCAAGAATCTATGGCAAGTTTCAGTACCACCTCCCCAGTTCTAAAGCGAGATGACACGCCACTTTGAGGTAACTACACAGCACATAGTGAGCAAAAAAGGAAAGCGGAATACCAGACTGAACAGTTCATTCAGCTCACCTGAACACCCCCCCAGTTTCTCAGCTTAGGGGTACCTACAGTAAAATTTAAATTCTTTAGGGTCACAGTTTAAAAAGTGAAAAAATAAAAAAAAAAAAGAAAAAGGGATCATCCTTCACATTGACTTTAAAAAAAAAAAAAAAACAACCAACCAAACAGCTCTTTAATCCCATATTCTTAAAGACTAACCTCTTCCATTAGATCTTCCAGGCTGTTTCCATTCTCCCAGATGCTGCGCTGTACCCAGTTGATTACCTTTGTGTACAATTTGCCATTGCTGGGTAGGCCAACATTGTCTTCCAGCATTATTTCAAGCTTGAATTAGAAGAGGAAAGGGTGGTTTACTCTACAGGTATAACCGTTGTATTTGTAGTATACTGTACTTCATGTAGCGAGCATTACAGAATCACAGAATTACAGAATTATCAAGGTTGGAAAAGACCTAGAAGATCATCTAGTCCAAGCATTACCAATACTTCCCAGCTAAATCATATTCCTCAACACAACGTCCAAATGTTTCTTGAACACTCCCATGGTCAGTGACTCCACCACCTCCCTGGGCAGTGCATTCCAATGCCTGATTACCCTTTCCGAGAAGTAATACTTCCTAATGTTCAGCCTGAATCCCCCTGTCTCAGCTTGAAACCATTCCTCTCACTTTACCGCAGGGTGAGAAAACACCACCTATGAGGAGCTTTCAGCCTATAACACTGAGAGTACAAAACACATTCAAGTACAACTGCAGTTATCTTCTACCCTTAGAAAGGATGATGGTAAGTATTCTCTACAGTTAGGGTTCACAGTAGTATGAATATTATACAGATCCAGAATTTTCACATTGTTGGTAAAAGCCAGTACACCAAGTTTTCCCACTCCCAAAAAGGAAGCCGTAATAGGTGCCCCTTGGGTTGCCTTTTGAAAGTCACCTACCAGAAGGAAGTCTACAAATTTAAGCTAACCTTTAACCGTGGAAGCTTGAGAAATTCTTCCTGTTCTGAAATCTGTAAAAGATGTTCCTGAATGTAGCCATCAATCTTGTTCAACAGACGTGAGTCTCCCATACAACTTGCAAAGTTTCGGTAAGAGATGCAGCTCTGAACATCCATCTTGGAGAGCAAATAGTCACCACAAACCTTTTAAGAAAAAAGGCTGCATCTTAGTTTACAAGTAGACAAGATTTTTACACGTTTAAATTATACATCCCAACACACAGCAACAGCTGTTTTGTAACTGCAGACCTGTAAATAAAAGGTTCCCTTCCACAGGAATATGCATATATTAAAAGAAAAAGTCACATACATTTGAAAGCTACTCACATATACATTGACCCCATGCTTTTCTACGGAACGCCTATTCAAAACTGCTTATCTGCAGGCAAGGGAAGACAAGAATCCCAATTCCCTTGTCAAAGGTATCCCTACATACAGCAAGAGCAAGTATTTCTAAAGTCAAGAGCTACCAAACTTACGTTCAGGAGTGTGTGGATTATTCTTTCACATATCACTGCCACAGACATACAGGTTTAATTATGCCCCCAACACAACCAAGCACCCCACCACTTCCTCAAACCTGAAGGAAGCAATCAGCTGTGACTCAGATGCCATTTTGTTTATAGGGGTGCACAAATACAAAACTTCAGAGAAGCCTTCAGCACAAAGATAACACAAGTGGAAGTAACACACACTAATGTCACTCAAATCAATACAACGATAATGAACACCTAAGGCAGCTTATCCGCTGAGTATTTTTCCAACAGTACCATCATTTTTTGTCTTATTAACACCAAAAAGCTTAATACTGTCAGCCTGAGAAAGCAAAATGGAATTTTGGAAGAGCTGAGAACTGTACCTGCTTAACTCTCTCCATCTTCAGCTTCTTTGCTGCAGAGTACACATCTTTCACCAGTTCTTTATCAGCTTTTAACCTATTAAAAAAAAGTTATCTTTACTATTTTTAATCTTTAAATTATAGTCTCTCTAGTTTCTGTGAAAACTACTTACTGAGCAGTATAGGCGTAATTCAACAGAACTTCAACAGCTTCTGGATTGAGATCATCGAATTTAACATGGGAAATTCCATGAGAATCGCTATCACTATTGAAGATTTCAAACAGGTAGGGACTGCAGCAAGCTAGCACGGCTCGATGCGCCAACATCTCATGTCCACATACCTTTATTTGAAACACAAATAAGAAACCCACGTGCTGCTAAGAATTTTTTTAAAGTACATTTGTATTAAAATAGCACAAAGGCCGACCCAAGTGAATGTCACAGTTCAAATCAATTTTTCAAATCAATACTGTCTCCAATTTAGGTCAGCTGAAAAAAAGGTTAGCGTCACTTCTCTCAAAGTATATCTGATTTTTGGTTTTAAGTATGCATTTTTCAGAAAAATCAGATTCTAAAATCTCATACCTCACAATCAATGGAGCACATAGCATTACACAGCGTAACAAAAACCCCACAGCATTCAACCATCATACTCGGACTAAAAAAGGTACCTGGAGACGGACATCGCAGAACTGACCACTTTTACGTAAGGCATTTAGTTTGGCAACAGATGACTCAATGAAGTTTTCATCTTCAAACATCAAATATCCATTAGGAATCATTTTGGTGTTGGTCTGGCTGAAAACAGAACATATAAAGTTTACAGATACAATGTTTTGCTTCTGTATAGAAGTACTATTAACGCATTGACTGGATTCATGATTTTTAGAAACTAAGGCCACAACTTTTAATTTATCCACATCACTCCAGTAGGTACTAACTCCAAAACCACCTGTGCTAGCTCTGTGGGAGCAAGGTGGAAACCACTGGATTATATAAGAGGGTACATTCCCCTCTCTAAAGATCCGATTTGGTAGATTCACCACTATTTCTGCTCACTGAATGAAATCTGTCATACTGGTCAGCTTCATTTTTTTGCAAAGACTCAAAAACCAGCTACACTGAAAAATAAGAACTGAAAATGTAAAGTAACTAGTGAAGTAGAATAGCTACAGAAATAGGTTTTTGCTTAATTTTATGAGTAATTACTTAATTAAACATTTTACAGTTGCTGGAATTCGTGAAAGAACATTGGCACCAACAGACTGAATTAAAGACATTCTCAGCAATTACTGTGTACTTTATTTATGTCATGACAAAGCTACAACAAGTTCCCCTGAAGATCTCACCCATATACAAACATACCACCTCTGGTATGTTGGACCAAGACTGGAAAAATAACTTCAGTAAAGTAATGTTTTAATTTGGAAGCTATTTTATAGTTCATTTACTTGTTTCTTTTTTTAGCTAAGCACTTTCAGGAAAATTCCACTTTCCAAATAGGAAGCTAATTAAGAATACTAAAATACGACCCTGATGTGACCTAATGAATTTGAAATAATAGTTTAAAAAAAAATCAAATCTGTAAGTTTGAGTTGCTAACATACACAGAAGTACACTTTCCTCAACAATTTGAGGAAATAATATGTGGGATACTACTAATGTTACCAGCAACATTTTATTTCCACCTGAAGTTTAAGAAAATCCTGAAGATCAGACTAAACAAGAAAACTCCCAAAACAGAAAAAGCGGATAGCAAAAAAAAGTAATAAAAACAGCAAGCTCCACACAAAATAATTCTAGTGTTAATCCATTTATTTTAAATTCATTTACTACTGAAAGCATTTGACCCTAAACTGGCAACAATAATCTTTCTTACAAAGATCATTATCCATTTGTATACACTTTCATTTGTTGTGTTTTATTAAAAAAAAAAAGGACAGTAAGGTTTTAAATTTGCAGAATTTCAGAAAAAAATACGTATTAACTACTCTTATACGAGCTAACAGTAGCAACTTACCTAGCAAATATATTACTGTGAATTTTTTAACTGGAAGGTCTTGAAATAATCCAATGGTATCACTGTGTTGAAACAGAGCACTTCAGTTTCAGTATCTTCTGACAGGGAAGATGTTTGTTGAAATGCAAAAGCAGACGTGCCTTTGCAGCTACAATATGGATTCCAAAACTATCAGGCTTGAAGATGATGTAATGAAGTCCTTAAGAGCTATAGACATGAACTTCTTCTGTGATAATCATGCATCATAATCTGCAATAAAGGAGAAGTTATCAAGTAAGGTTAATAGATAGTACTACCATGTATTTCAGATGAAAATTTAATAGTGTCTTAACTTAAAATAGAAGTTCCTGACCCAAACAAGTTCTTCACTAAAATAAAACAGCCTGAAAAATTCCATACTGACACCAATGCACTCTTGTGCCTAACAAGAGGTCAATAACATGAAATTTTATACCTAGACACAAAAATGTAGCTAATTAGTGCTTAGAGAAAAAGTTACAGCAGCTGAATCCCATTTTTATACAATTCCTTACCAATTCCAACCTTCAGCATGTCCTATATCTAGATCATTATTGCTTGCTTACACAAGTAGATAACACTTAAGTAACACAACAAAAATAACTAAATTTTAAAACACAAACCAATCTACATGCCTCCTACCTTTTGCTTTTCCTGTACTCATCTACTTATATCCTTCCTCTACTGAATGCCTAAAATGGACTGAAGATGGATTAAGGACATGTCTGAAATTACTGGGCATGTCTCCAGTCTTCAGGACTTCCAAAAAAAATATCAAATCAGAAATGGCTATTTCGATAACTTCCTTTGATAAAAAGTCTCTTTGCTACCCTGCGAACAGAATCTGTTAAGTTCTGGTCAAGCTCTGCACTGCCAATGCACACTACAGCAGCTTTGCTGGGAATTCTGCGTGTGGGTGGGCTGCTTTTGCTGGGCTTTTTGAGGGTGCAGAGAAGGGGAGGAGAAGCAGCAGCAGGAAGGGAGCGGGGAGGGAACACCCACTCTGGAACCTTCTATGACCCTGCTGCCACCTCGGGAAAACACTGATCACTTCATCCACTCGAGTTCCCCACTGCAGTTCCAAAACTATATTTGTATCTACAGATTAAATGCCACACTGGGAATCAGGTTTCCTAAAAATAGGTGCAGCTTGTTTCTCCCCATCAAAAATTAAAAGTCAGCTATGCTGTAGGCAAGAGAGCCTAGTGCCTGGCCAGTGCTTACACACGGGATCGTTTTGGCAGGACTTGCACTCCCTTGGCCTCTGAGGAGACAAGCAGCTCAGGCAGGAGGCTGGTTCTCAAGAGCGGCAGGGGGCATTATCCCACAACATACCAGCTCCACGGGAAAACCGCTTCCCTTCTTAACAGCTTCTCACAACTCTGAAGACAGAATATTTCAGCCAGCAGATAAGCAGGTAGAAAGAATGAATGTTGATTAAGTTTGGCTACTAGAGCAGACACAAACACATACATATAAAGAAGGAAACAACTGCTCCAGAGCAGCAGTGGTGTCTGGCTAGAATATAGTACCCCTCACACAGGGAGGACTACGGGAACAGCACCCCAGGGACTACAACTTTCTACAACAAACACACTTTAATGTCAGCATACTTTGCTAGGAAAAAAAATCTCCATGGAGTAAAGGTATTTTCTTTCTATAATTCTACAAGCAACTTATAAAACTGAACTCAAGCTCTATTTACCAAATATTATTTAACTAAGCATTTGGAAGTCAACACTTATCTTGTTGTACAACTGGTATAACCTTTTCAATTTCTAAAGTAAAAAACCATTTCACTTCTTAAAAAAGGGAAGCAAAAGCCTGATGTTGACACTTTCCCCAAAGACTCACCTCCACTGAAACACTCTGTTGTTCCAAGATGCAGACGTATTATTTCAACACAAGTGTTGCAATTAATTAGCTTAGAAAGTTATAAGAACCTATCAGAAGTTATGCTCCACAAATGTACAAGAAAAATATCACCAAGAGACCTCTGACTCTGTAATTTCAGATTTTAAACCTTCTATTTCTGTTGTAGGAAATACCCAGGCATGACGGCCAGACTTACCAAGCCAAATGCAAACTACAGCAGGCATCTAAAAAGGAAATTCAAGGGAGGCAAGCTCTGAGTTCCAGGCAGGAGTGGCGCTGGATGGCCGGTACAGCATCAGACCACTTTGGTGAAAGCACTTGGACTAACCCCGTCACCACTTGCTTGATTCTGAGCAGAAAGTGACACACTGCACAACATGTTATCTACCTTGCTCACACTGGTTTTAAACTAGCTCTTTCTCAACTGCCAGATCTCTCAAAGGGGTTCTCTTGTTAACTAAGTAGAGGTTTATAATTACCAAAGCAAATTAAATGTATATTGCTATCACAGTTCAGACAAACAGGCTGCTGGTCTGCTCATGCATCACATTATGCATTCCCCTGTTCAATATTCATTGGGTTTGCTGTTAATTACCAGTACTGAGGCTTTGGGGAGATTTCGAATTACACGACAACTATTCAAACAATTTCAAGTAAATTCCAGAATCATCCTTGCTCAGTTTACATCTCTGGGCATGTTTTGTCAGGTTTTGCTGTAACAGAAGTACTTCTATTTCAAGTGTACTGTTTCAACTTTGCCTCATACACCTGCTTAAGATCTTAAAGACCTAAAAAGGACATCCAGAATAATTCTGGACTAAAATGGAAGATTTGTCTTTTAAAGTCCTCCTTTGTGTATGAGGTGAAAACCACACATCTTGCATTTGTGCATCTAACAGTATTGTCCAATCTAAATATCTAGGAATTTGAACGTCTTTATTATTGCTGCAAAATTTCAGTACTGTTGTGTGCGAACCACGGGTAATATTACTATTCAAAATGGCACTAAAATAGCACAAGCATATTCCTTACTTTCTGCATTCCTTTTGGTTTGGTATAGTACTGCCAGAACAAAAGCCAATCAGCCAAAATTCAATGAAAATCCAAGAATGCTGCATTTTCTGCATTAAAGGTTACAAACAGGTACCACAAACATGCTCCTTTCTTAAATTATTTTAAAAAAATCTAAATCCCTTTGTCATTACCCCCCCACCCTTGCTTTGACTCCCTTCAAGCTCACCACAGCAAGAACTGTCAGCTGCTTTTTTTATAATTTTCCAGGACTTTGAATTATTTTAAACCAAGTGTGGTGCTCACAGATCACTGTCAGCCAGGTAAAGTATGAAGCCTCTGAAATTATTTTTCAAGCACCACCAAAATGCTGTTATTCAAACACATTAAAGCGACAAGAGTTTGCATTTCAAAATGGGAACAACACATTCCACGTGAGAAAATTCTTACTTGAGAGCAGGCCCATTTCCTGCACTTATTTTTAAAACCAAGCAAAAAGTAAGTTATATTTAAACTCTGGATTTCCAATCTGGTTTTAATATTAAAGACTGATACTGCTGTTGAGCCTAGAGACACCACCTTCAATCAAGAGCCGATCACGCCAGGTGTAATACTGCAGAGGACTGAGACAGGTCAGAAGCCAGGAAGCATTCATGTCGTGTGTTTCAATTATGTGCCTGCACCCAAGTACAGGAATGCCAGTACTCAGATGTCTGCTCAGTTGCTCCATTTAAATATAATTGTGTTTCCTGAACACTTATGCTACGCACAGACTGAAATTTTTCATTTGCTATGTGTTATGTACCACTGGGCCATGAAAGATTCACAGCTCATAACACACTCAAGAGATAAATTCACTGCACATAGCTGACTTCCAGAAGAGAAATTTCTCCCTTTTAAACTCATCTTTCCATTTCAGTGTATATACATCTAAAAAGACTCACCTAAATAACAAGGATACTAAGTCTTCTCATCCTTCACTACACTATCCTCTTACGTGTATCTTGCAAATACTACTGAAATATGATTAGCTTAGTTATAAGAGCAAATAAAAGTCATAATTAATACACTTTAAACAGTTAATTATGTTTAGAACTTAGGATCTGTTCATCCCATTTTTTTTTAAACAGTTGTTCACTGAAAAAAACATTCCAATATTTATTTAATAAACCTGCTGCCTGATAATTACTGTTGAATTTCTCCGGTATTTAAAACCTGTTCTTGTGCTCTGTGGCTCTCTGCTGCAGAGCCACTTCCAGGGGACGTATGAGCTGTGCTCTCGGTTGAGGTACCAAGACAACATGTCCCAGAGCCACCTACTGAGGTGAAAGTCACCTTGCCTATGAACTAACAACACAGGTAGTATTTATTTTTCCTCCCACCTGAGAATTCTCAGCTTTAGTATAGTCCATTGGTACTTTCCATGTGCAGTATTCCATAAAAAAACCAAAACAACAGAAAACAACCACCACCAAAACCCTTGCTTTGTGCCAATTTTGCATTTCTCAGATCAAGGTATTTATTACCTCTTCAACTCACAACTAAAACACTAACTTGGTGGAGATACTTTTTAATCTTCTGATTAAAAGTCAGCACTTGATATAATGATGGACATTTGATTGATGCTTGCTGATACAGTGAAACAAAAATGGAATTTAACACCACAGTTGGTGCTTTTTAGTTGCTGTGGGCTTTCTGGCTATCCACAGTCTACTTCAGAAGAAATGTAGGTCTCACCTACGACTGCTTGTAGTCCATTACCTGCAACAGAACATAAAACCAGGCATCCTCAAAATTTTTTATTTCATACATTAGCTTTTTTAATGGTTAAAGATACACAATGTTTTCATGTCTGAATTTGCATTTGGGCAAAACATCACAGACCGAGACACATATCAACGTACTTTACACCACTAAACAGGCTCAATTTCTTTACACCAGTGATTTAAAATAACACTCACTGAATTTATATCAATTTTGTTCTGCATATTTAGTTTTCATTTTTTTCCCCACTAAAGATTTAGTCCCATTGATAACTGACTTGCAAATAAAACTTTTATTTCACTGCAAATCA
>WKFP01012443.1:0-18907 GCA_011057875.1 Pterocles orientalis
CCCCATTTCGAACCCAAGGTATTCCTGGGCTGGGCTGGCACCGGCGGGAGCTCAGCTGGGAGTTTGTTTCCTTCTCCTGCTGGGGAACAAGGAAAAACCATTCCCTGAGCATCCCCCAGCTCCAGCCCAGCATCCCTCCTCCCCAGCCCTCTGCTGAAGGCCACCCGAAGGTCATGGAAATCCCCCGCCGGAGCGTTTCGGGGGGCTGGAGACGGGCAGGGTGCTGCGGGAGGGTGGGACAGGCTCCAGGGGACACTGGGGTTGGTTTCTCCAAGTCCCTTCCTCCTGTTTGACCCATTCGTTGGGTCACAGTGTGACGGAGCAGGAGCGGGGAAACTGAGGCACCGTCCTTTAGGACACCCAACCCTCCGGGTGATGCGATGCTGAGCAGGATCCCTCCCTCCCACCCGCAAAGTGCTGCTGCCACCTCGTGGTGTCCCCTCTCAGCTCCTGTCCCCACGTCCCCTCCGCCAGCTCCGGGCACCCGGCCGCATCCTGCACCCGGTGGGGCTGGGGGTGCATGGGGCTGGGGCTGGGCTCGCACCGGTGCTCCGTACGCACCCAGGGCCATCCTGGCACCGGAGCCACGCAGACCCCAAACCTTCCTCTGCCACCACCCCACGAGGACACCAGGACGCTGCGTTTCAACCGATGGGGAAACCGAGGCACGGGGAGGGTGCTGGTGGTCCCCAGTGTCCCCACTGCAGCACTGTGGCCACCACGCCCAGGGTGGGAGCTTGGTGGGGACCGACCGGGGCAGGGACAGCTCCTGGTCCCTCCGCAGAGCGGTGCCGGCGGTGGCCCCATCTGCTCCCGGCTTTTTTTAGCCCCGCAGCTGCCTGGCCCCGGAGCAGGTGCCTGGGCGGGTGATTTATCTGCACGTCGGCATCTCAGGGGGGTCTCCAGCAGTGCCCAGGATGGCTGCTGTCCTCCGGCGGCCAGCCCCCCGTGGATGTGCCGTCCCGCGGCTGGAGAGGGCCCTGGGACTCGGGTCACGCCTTCAAGTCGGGCAGCGGAAGGATGCAGCTCCGCGATTCTTCCCAAACCTTCTGGAGATCTTCCCTCTCTAGATGTAGGACCAAGATTTCCAGTCCTCCCAGCATCTGCCCTTCTCCAGGGGCTCCTGAGCATCCCGGGAAGGGGAGAGGGAAAGCTCTGGGCTGCAGAAACGCGGAGGAAGAGTTTAACTTGACTCCAGACTTGCCTCTTCGTTGGTTTTTCCACCTCCCTCCTCGCAGAGCCGGGAGAAGCGCCGTCTCCCGCAGGCACTTCGCTCCCAGCCCTGCCGTGGCAGGGAAGGCGCCCGCGCCGGGTGCTCCCGCGCTCGAGGAGCCAGGTGCTGCTGACAGAGGAGCCTGCCTTGGGATTCCAGCAGCGCTTTGCATTCCCCACCTGCTCGTTTTTTCCTGGGGAAACCCCCGAGTTCAGCAGCTCCGAGTGGTCCGGCCGGGACCCCGCGTCCATCTCGCACGAGGTTTTGCTCTGCCCGCGGATTGGAAGAGCGCGGTTGGGAAGCCTTCGCCTCTCCCTCCCTTTCCCTTCCCCTCCCCATTGGAATCCAGCTTTCGGGATCAAAAATACTACCGGCTATTTTTAAAGCGTCGACTTAGCCCCCTCTCCTCCGGCTCGCGGTGACGGATCGGGCTGTCGTAAAGTTCAGCTGTTTTCTGCTCCCTCTGCACCGAGCCCGGGCGCTAACAGCCGTGGTTCCCTCCTCGCTCCTGCCCACAGCCAAACCCACGCCGGGGACCGGGATTCACACCCAGAGGGTCCGGGGACATTTGGTGGCCCGTCCCGTGGCTGGTGGGAGCAGCGCTTGCTGGGGTAAGTGGAGCGCTGGATCCTCCGCGGAGGCGAGGGGAGGGAGGGAGGGATGGGAGCTTCACGCCAGGCACACGCGGGAAGGAGGGAGGATGCTTTGGGTGGGAGCAGGCACCGCGTCTGCTGCCGCGTCTCCACCTGGAGAGAAGCAAAATCCCTTCTTCCAGCTCTCCGGCAAATCCTGCCTTCCCCAGGCCCCTCTTCCGACTCCGATCCTGAGCCCATGGCTCGGCTCCGCTCTCCCCTGCGGCTCGCGGGGATGCTGGCTGCGGGGCTGAGGGAGCACAGGGATGATGCCCACGGCTCCGTTCTCCCCTGCGGCTCCCGGGGATGCTGGCTGCGGGGCTGAGGGAGCACAGGGATGATGCCCACGGCTCCGTTCTCCCCTGTGGCTCCCGGGGATGCTGGCTGCGGGGCTGAGGGAGCACAGGGATGATGCCCACGGCTCGGCTCTCCCCTGCCTCACACCTCGGGATCCTGGCCGATCTGCTCACCCAGGGATGCTCGGGAAGGGCTGCCGGAGCTCGCCCGGACAGGAGCTCAACCCAGACATGGTCAGGAGCAACACTGGGGGTGTCAGGAGGGTCTGCTCGCGTCCACGGCTCTGCTGGCAAGACCTGATGGAGACCTGATACCTCGCAGACATGTTTTGCCGAGTTTCCCCATCCATCATTTCAGGGGGAAATCCACCTGGGATGGGGCCGGGGCTCCTGGTAGCAGCGGGTTTGCAGACAAGGCTGACGCCAGCTCAGAGCCAAGCTGGGGCTGGTCACCCTGAGCAAATTAAATCTCCAAAACACTCAAGTTAAACCAAAACCTTCGGCAAACTCACTGCGTTAGTGGTGGGGCCACACGGGGGCTGGAGCCGAGCTGCGACCGCACTGTCTCAGCCTTTGGAGGGGTGACATTGCTCCAGGTGACGATCCACGCGGAGGATGCTCGCTGCACGTTACCTGCTTTGCACCAAAAATTACGCAACTGCCACGACCAGGGTCTCTTCCCCCCTCCCAGCTTTTTGGGCGGGAGGGTCCGGGTGAGGCCAGCTGCTCCGCAGCCCCCGCGGTCGCAGGATTCGGTGACCCAGCTGGCGCGATCCGGTGCTTTGTGCCTCCTAAACCTCCAGCTGATTTTCCTGGTGGGAAGGGGGGGAGTTGGCTTTCGGAAGCAGTTTGATCACAGATGCTTTTGTCTTGGTACCGTGACTCTCTGCCAGCTCGGGAGAAATTCCCAGCCTCCTCAGCCCAACATATGCCCGCAGCCCCCAGCTCGGAGAGCTGCTGCGCGCTGACGGCGTTAAAGCGACCGACGGCTCCGTTTCACGGCATGGCCGGGATCCAGCACGTCGCCGGGGTGGTGCACCCCTAACACTGAGTCTCGGGGCTACAAGAAGGGCCCCAAAACCTGTCCTCTGGGCTGCAGCCACCGGGCTATCCCCGCTTGGTTTCTCCATTCAAAGTTTCCCCTCCCTTGGCCAAACGAAGCGGGTGGGTGGGATGCCGGGAGGCCTCCGCTCTCGCCAAGCCCAGATGGTACCGTCTGCTCCTCCAGAAGAATTCCCACCTGCCCAGCCCTGCTCCCGCCCCGCGTGTAACCGATTCCCTCGGTGGGTGCCGGAGCCTCCCCGCGCCGGGGGCTCGCTGCGGGGAAGCCTACGGCAGCAGATGGGGAGGACACCAGGCGCCCGAGGCACGGCCAGGGCGGACCTCAGGAGGCTGCGCTAGGGTATGGGTCTTGTTTTTTAAACAGCATTTTTTCCACTCCCTGGTTATCCCTTGTTACCAGGTAACAGAGACCCAGAGCGTAAATACTGGGCAGGGAAAAGAGCTGCAAAGCCTCCGCGCACCCCGGGAGCGAAAAAAAAAAAAGGGCATCTAAACCCTTCGTCCTCTGCTGATGTAAATCCCCGCTGGGATTTGAACCCAAGCTGGTATTTATTCCTTGTTTTCCTTCCATTATCCGTTTCCCCCCAGGAAGATGCACCCTTACGCTTAAAACCAGAGTCCGGCTGCAGATTTAAGCGTGTTCTGCCGTAAGCAGCCGCCATCCCTCCTTTCCTCCCCGATTCAGCCGCTGCCGTGACCCACCCCGGCGCTGGATGCTCGGTTCATGCTCACGCTGGGGTCAGAGCAGGAGAGGAGAAGGTTTCGGGGGGGAAAGTGTTTCCCCTCCATCCCTAGACAATCCCAGCTCAAACGGGGAGCGATTCCCCCGGTGGTACCTGCAGGGGTTTGGTTGAGCTCCGGCTGCTCTCCTCGGGCCCCGGTCGGCGTGATGCTCCCGGCGCGAAGGCGTCGAGGGCGCCGCGGGTCTGCGAGGCTTCGCTCCTGCCGTGAAGAGCAAGACCTGGAAAAGAGCAGGAATTGGGTTGAGGAGGCAGGAGGCTTTTCGGAATGGGTTCCCAAAGGAGTCTGAGGGTGCCGGGGCACCGAGGGACCTCCTTCCAACCCCTGCCCTCCAGCCCTGACTGCCGGGGACCCTCAACGGCCAGGACACCCCGGAAAAGCCGTTTCCCCACCACGTCTCCTCCCGGCAGGAGCAGGGTTCACGCAGCCACTCTGTGCCCAAGCCCTCGCAGGCGGGTTTTCGGGAACGCCGGTGATACAGCCCGGCGACCATCGACCCCGGGGACACCGGCCACCTTTGTCCCGCGCTGTGTGCGCGTTCAGGACTCGGCTGTGCCCCAGGGGGGGAAGACACGAGGGACACGGCTGGAAAAGTGGGAAGCGCCGCGGTTCTCCAGGGGGTCTCACACCCCGGGGTGCAGGCGGGGGGCTGCAACATCGCCCACGGGGGGAAAACCAGGTCCCTGCCAGGAAGCCAGCTCCCACAGCCCGTGCTGCACCCCACGAGTGACACGACCCCATGCCACCAAGCAGCGTCACTCATCTAAGGGGGGTCTGGGGGGGTCCCACCGCCTCCTCGGGCGTCTCTGCCCCCCCCCTTGCCGCACACCGTCTCCCTCTGCCCCCTCTGCCTGTTGTTCTTGGCTGGGTTTTAGCCTGTCTAAATTTAGGCGGATCTATTTCAACACCCATCCTCTGCCCTGCGGGGGGAAGAGGACGGAGCAAAGGTAGCCGGGGAGGCAGAGCGGGGACCAGCGGGGACCGCAGTGGGGTCTGCTCCCCCTGCCTCCAGCCAGGCTTTCCAGCAGCACCCTGGATGTTATCCGGCTGCGAGGCCATGGAGGTGCCCAGGACCCAGGCTGGCGTTTTCCCGGCTGTCGTTCCGTGGATCGCTCTGGCTGTCACCTGGGGCAGAGCTGGGTGACAAGGACAAGCCGGCCCGTGTGTCCCTGCGCCGGGAGCCAGCTCGTCTCCGGAGGAGGCTGACGCAGGTGAGTGGGGCTGCAGCAGCGCACGGGCAGGGACACGGGTCCGAGGCGCAGGACATCGTCACCAGCACCCAGGGGTGCTCCAGGGTCCGGTCCCATGTGCGGGTGGCCCCAAACAGAGGGAAGATCGGTGTGTCGGGGCCTGGCACAGCCAGAAACCACCCATCTCCCCTCACAGGTGGCATCACTTTGGGTTCGCGGCGGGTCCCTAAGTGACAGCACTTTAGGTGACAGCCTAAGTGTCACATCTCCCCACCGCCGCTGGGACCAGGACACCCCAACTGCCCGCAGGACCCACAGCGGGGCCGCTCCTCGCCCGGGCTGGAGCCGCGCGTCTCCGCCACACATTAACCAGCCGTTGACCTGCCAAGCGTTGCGCCAGGTCCCCTCCGTGTCACCGCTCCCACGGGAGATTTTGGAGGTCACAGCCTCCCGCGAGCCCCAGGATCAGACAGGGTCCAGCCAGGCAGGGCGAGACACGACCGAGCAAGCGCCGGGCATCAGACTGGAGCACAGTCTGCTTGTACCTTGCTCACCAGTACGCACCAAATACGAGCCCAGTTCCCAGCTCCCAGCACTGCGTCCCGTGTCCCCATGGCCCAGGGCTGCAGAGACCATTTCCCCCCGTCCATCGTGGTCGGTTCAGCTTGTCCGCGCTGCCAAGAGCAGCTGGCAGCCCGAGCATCGCCAGCAGGTCTGCAGCGTGTTTTCGCTCCAGACATCTGCCCCGTTGGCCCCGAATCCAGCTGGCAGCGGGACGCGGGGGGCTACCAGCACACAGCCACATCCCCCTGCCAGCCGGGACAGCCAACGGCGGCTGCAGCCACGGCGCAGGGAGCTGAAAGGTGCCAGACAGAGCTGGTGGGACTGCGCTTTCCCCCTTTTTTGAGAATGAGAATTCAGTCTCTCCCCGGTTGCAGCTTACACTTACCGGCGATCGCAGCGTCAGTAATATCGACTCCTTGGGCTGTCCCAGGGACCAGGCACAGACACATCCCGTGAGCATCAGCCTCTGGCAACCGGCACCTCACACAGGCTAGGGAGGAGAAAAAAAACCTTAATTCACACCCAGCAGTTTCAAAAGGACCTTTGCGGAAGGCTGTTTGACTAACAAGCGACTAATAACCAGCTGCTAAAAGAAGCGGCCAAGGACTCAAATCCCCAGCCCTGACGAAGCACCAGGGAAGGTAAATTTATTCCTGTGGCTGCACCTCCTCCTGCCACAGCCCTGGACGTGGGCATCTTCTTGCATTCCCCTTCCAGCCAGCTCGAGCCCCCCAGCACCCCGGCAGCAGCGAGAGGGGAAGGTGGAGCACGGCTGAGAGCACGTTTCCCAGCTTTGAAGGAAGCCGGACGCAGGTTTTTGGTGGAGCGGGCTGTGGACATCACAGCGGTCGCATTTATCATTTCAGTCCCCTCGGACGCTGCGCTCCAAACCTGCGTTTCGGTGGGGACAGCAGCAGAGGGCCAGAGGCAGCCCCCGCTGCACCCCACACGTAGGACAGGTCAGGATGTCCCCGCGCCCATCGCCCGCTCGCATCCCGGCCGTGACGCTTCCTCGAGCCCCCGGAGCTCACGGATCCTCTCCCCGGGCAGCTGGAACCTTTAACTTTTTGACACACTGAACTACGCAGCGCAGCTGCCTCGGGGTGGAAAATGCGAGCTGCAGCGGTTGAAAACAGTTAAAAAAACCAAACCCTCGGGAATTCTGCTCCGGGACTTGCCTCCCCTCCGGAGGCAGCGGTGCAGCCGAGCCCTGCGGGGCCACGTTTCGCAGCCGCCGGGATGCTGGCAGCTCCGTCCCTGCAGCAGCTCCTACCCGCTGGCACCTCTCAGATCCCGTCTCCGCTTTGCTTCCAGGGGACCTGCTGAATGCAGCCGAGACGAGCCCGCGGGTGAGCGACCCCCCAGGCTCTGCATGGATTGGAATGGGGAAACCCGCCCGCAGTAAGAGCCCGGGGCAGCTGGAAAAGTCCGGCTTCTTCCTTCAAGCTCTCTTCCTCCTCCTCTTCTGCAAGCATGGTAAGGAACCGCACGTGCAGAGCCGCGTCCCTGGCAGGGAGAGCCGTGGAAGCTAGCTGCAGGGTGCAGGGAGGGTACAACCATGGCAGAGCTCCTGGGACGTGACCTGAGCGAGCGGAAGATCCGCTGAACCCGGCCGTAAGGCTCAGGCAATATCCCAGGGCGCTGGCCCACCGCAGGCAGCGCTCCCCCCAGCATCACCCGCCCCTGCCAGGGTGGCCTCAGCAAGGAGAGCATCCTGAGAACCCCCCCGTCCTCCTGCAGCAGGTACCGGCCCTGGGGGAGCCCTTAAAAGCTCTGTTCTCTCCCCAGACAAGGCAGGGACAGCAGGGCCCAGGGACCAGCCACAGCCCGAGGTCCCCCAGCGAAAGGCACCACCGCTCGGTCCCCCGCTTTCCTCCCTGTGCCCCAGACACCCTGCCAGGAGGGCCTGGACCTGCATCCTGCAAAACCTGAATCCATTTCCCAGCACCCTGCCCGGCCCCGCTCGCACTCACCCCCTGCAAGGGCAGCTGGTCCGCAGAACCCTCTGATAATGTCCCCAGTGCTCCCTGCTGGGGCGGGTTCGTTAGCTCTGCTGGAGCCAGTTCGTTAGCTCTCCTGGACCCGGGGCAGGTTCGTTAGCTCTCCTGGAGCCGGGGCAGGTTCGTTAGCTCTCCCGGACCCGGGGCAGGTTCGTTAGCTCTCCTGGAGCCGGGGCAGGTTCGTTAGCTCTCCCGGAGCCGGGGCAGGTTCGTTAGCTCTCCCGGAGCCGGGGCACGTTGCCCTGCCTCCTGTAGCACAGAGAAATCCTCTCTGAGGGGCAGGACGTCCTTGGTGCAGCCAAGCCGGGCAGGAAAGAGCGATTGCAGGGCCCGGCCAAGGCTGACAGGGCAGGAAGGGGTTTCCCAGCTCAGAAATTCCCGCTGCTCCCCTGGCAAGCCCTGGGGCGAAGAATCTCCGCCTGCAGCACGCCCCAGGGCCGCTGGCACAACTGCTGCCCTGGCTCTCGGCCGTGCTCGTGCCCAGGTACAGTCTCACATCCCGGTGGCTTTGGGACGCCCTTCGATCCCGTGACTGCCGTCTGCAGCGGGCTCCAGCCTGTTTCTGCAGCAGGCAACCCTGGATTCCTTCCTCTCCCCCACCTAACGAGCAGCTCACCTACGCTGGCCACTTAACATCATCAACACACGGAGAGAAGTGCTTCCAGAAAGCGTCTCCATCCTGAGATCTGGAGGGAGAAATGGTGGGAGGTGGTGGGAGGGGAAGGGACGGCCCTTCCCCACCCTTACAGCTCTACCGTGACGTCCCAGTCTGTCCCGTCTCTCCCAGTTTCTTCCCAGTGCAAGATCCTCCGCTGCAACTCGGAGTACGTGGCTGCCACCCTCAACCTGCGCGGCTCCAACAGGAACGCGGCGTACTGCAACGCCCTCCGCTCCTACTCCCACTGCACCCGCAAGACGGCTCGCACGTGCCGGGGCGACCTGGCTTACCACTCCGCCGTCCACGGCATCGAGGACCTCATGATCCAGAACAACTGCTCCAAGGAGGGTCCCACATCGCCGCCCCGACCCCGGCCCCCGGCCCCCAACCATCAGGGCTTCGAGTCCCTCGACATCTGCAACTACGAGAAGAGTTTTCTCTACAAGCACGGCCGGCCCCCCACCTACCAGCACTGCGCGGCTTTCGGGGACCCCCACATCCGCACGTTCCACGACGACTTCCACACTTGCCGGGTGGAGGGCTCCTGGCCTCTCCTGGACAATGACTACTTGTTCGTGCAAGCCACCAGCTCCCCGGTGGCGAGGGGGTCCAACGCTACGGTCACTAGCAAGGTAACGCTCGTGCACGGGGCTCGGCAGCAAATCCACGCGCCGCCGGGACGCAGGGACGGCTTGGGGCGCTCCCTGCACTCCCGAAAATGGGTGGGGAGGGCAGCGACGGCTTCAGCTAAACCCACAGGGGGTCAGGAACTAATGTGCGCAGGAAGAAGGGGGACGAAGGTCCCCAAGGGGACCGGAGGGACCCGCAAACGCTCCCATGGCTGCCTGGGGACGGGTCAGTGCGTGGTCCATGGGTTATCTGCACGCAGGCTTGGCTCCGTC
Source organism: Pterocles orientalis (assembly GCA_011057875.1). Classification (NCBI taxonomy): domain Eukaryota; kingdom Metazoa; phylum Chordata; class Aves; order Pterocliformes; family Pteroclidae; genus Pterocles; species Pterocles orientalis. Next base: position 9,259 of record WKFP01012443.1, read on the forward strand.
TCCATTTTCAGGTATCAAAGAAAGAAGAGAAGGTGCTGCTCTCCCAAAAGGACCGCAGCAGCGTGGGAGAGGTGGTTTGGAGCACAGGGGTTGAGCTGGTGAGGCAGACGCGCGGGATCTGCTTTGCCCTCCCCTAGATAGCCGGTACCTGGGGTGGGGACGCGGCCGCCGCTCTCACGCAGTGAGATCAAACCCCCTCTGGTCTGCTCTCCACAGCTCACCATCATCTTCAAGAACATGAAGGAATGCATCGACCAGAAGGTCTACCAGGCTGAGATAGACAACCTCCCGGCGGCCTTCGAGGACGGCTCGGTGAATGGGGGCGAGAGGCCGGGCGGGAGCAGCTTGGTCATCCGGGAGCGCAGCCCCGGGCGGCACGTGGAGATCCGCGCGGAGTACATCGGCACCACCATCGCCATCCGGCAGGCCGGCCGCCAGCTCTCCTTCTCCATCCGGGCAGCCGAGGAGGTGGCACGCGCCTTCACGGAGGAGCAAGACCTGCAGCTCTGCGTGGGCGGCTGTCCCCGCAGCCAGCGCATCTCCCGCAGCGAGTGCTGCCGCGGGCGCGTGGCGGCCGAGACGGCTCGGGCGCTCTGCAAGGAGATGCTGCCCGTGGAGGACGTCTACTTCCAGTCGTGCGTCTTCGACGTGGTGACCTCAGGGGATGCCAACTTCACCATGGCGGCTCACGGGGCCCTGGAGGACGCCAGGGTCTTCCTGCCCAGTGCTGAGAAGCTGCACATCTTCCAGGCTGGGGCAGGCTGCCCGCGCATCCCTTCCTCCTTCCTCCTCCTCCTCCTCACCTCTGGTCTTCGGGGTGTTTTGTTGCACTTTTAACTGCCGCTGGCAGCGCAGGGGACACATCCAGCGAGTCCAGAGGGGTAACCCGAGCGAGCTGCTGACTCCAGACCCATGCCACGCAGATCAAGAGGGATGCCTCGCCTCGGATCGCGTATCTCTGCGGCCATAGAGAATCCGAGACCCAGACCTTTGAGAGGCGAGCGCTGGAGACGACAGACGGTGAGACACTGGTTTGCACCCACTGTTCCTGCACGTACGGCACCGATCGAACCCGGTTCCTCTCCCGAAGGCAGATCACAATTTTTTTTTGTTGGATTCTGGTGGGTTTTTTTCTTTCTAAAGATGAGGACATCGCAGCTGTTATCAAAGAAAAAGAAACACACGGGGTGAAGACAGGTTTAGAAAACCTCTCTGCCCCCCAAAGCCTTTCCGTAAACTTGCTTTCCACCTTTCTTTCAGTGTTACCACGGCAGAATTTTCCTCAGGAACCACACAGACCCAGAAACAACGGGCTTCAAGCCCAGGTCCCAATTCTTAGCAGTCAAAAATTGTTGTTTGGTGGATTTGACCCAGCAGTGCAAGAGTGAAGCAAGGCACTCAGCTGGTTATCGGCACGTTGTGACCAAGGTTTGAGATTTTTGAGCTGGAAATCAGCCGTTTCGTACTGTATTCTCCTCTCTCTGGAGCAGTAACGTGCTCATCTCCAGCGTCGGGAGCTGCAGAGCGCCAGGTCTCTGACATTTCAGGCTACCGTCGCTATTTTTTTTGTTGTTGTCTAGGACTCAGTGCAGCCGGTTCTGGACTTTGGACCAGCGTTGACTTTCACCGAGGAAAAACACCGCGTGGTATTCCTCTCCCTTGGGCCCAACTTTCTCTGTCACTGTCACAACCCCGGTCAAATCCAACCCAGACCGTGGGTTTCACTGGCCAAAGAGAATTAATAATGAAGGCGCAGGGCTGGCAAAAAGCCGTAGGACTGTATCGACCGATGTACATAAACACAGAGGTGAGGCCAGATGAGATGTTTAATATATTTAAGAGGTTTTAAGTAAAGCACACAGAGATCTATATAATAAGAAATATTTTCCATATGCAAAGACTTTTTTTTTTTTTTTTAATAAAGAGGGCTCACATTATAAACTTTGCCATTCTGGTCCCGTGGAGCCGCAGAGGCAAAGCCGGGCGGAGGCGGAGGAGCGAGCTGGCCGCCACGGGCAGGATTTGGACACGCAGCTCGGGGAGGGAGAACTGCAGATCAGCCAGGGACGGAGGATCCGCCGGGCTGAAAAGGGAGGTTTCACAAGTCATGCTTCAGTCTTTGGTCAGGTTTGGGTTGGTTTGGTTTTTTTTTTTTTCCTGTGGCTCTTCTGCTGAGGGCACAAAGAGTAAATACAGAAACGTTTCTAAGAGACCTCGGCGTATTTCCTCCTCCACCACGCACCCAGAACCCGTGGTGAGGAGCGTGAGAGTTTCTCTGTCTCTTGTATGGTGCTCTCGCTAATCCCCAAACGTTCTGACATTAAAGGTGTCTATTTTTGAAGTCCTCATTTCCTGTCATCTGTCTCTTTATTTCTTTGGTCGGCAGCAGCAGGTGAAGATAATAATATCTCGCCTTCCACCCACTGCTCCTCTGACTCCGGAGCACTCTGTGGGCTATATTTACACGCACGCAACGAGGAGAGGAAGCCAGCCTGCTCTGCGCCGCCGCTTCGCAGGAGGCTGCAGGTCCCCGTGGGAGCAACATTTCCCCCTCGCCAGCGATAAAACCCTCAGGAGCCCTGGACAGGCTGCAGGGTTGGTAGTGCTGGAGCTCCGGAGAGAAATGGGGTTGAGTTGATCCAGTACTAAAAGGACACACACGCAGCCAGGGTGTGAAACAGCAGCTCTGGAACACCGCACGGCGATGCTGCGCAACTGCCAGAAACGCTGCTACGGTCAGATTTTATGATGCAGGGTATGATTACCCTTTAGATTTTGGCCAACGGAGCCAATGAACAGGAACGCCATGGGGAAAGGGCGGCTTTCCTACCGGAGAGACGAGGATCTCGCTGGCTGATGACGCTGGCAGGTGAGCAGAGCCACGCTCACCCCCCAGACCCAGCTTCTTGGCACCTCCACAGTCACAAAACGGGGACAGAAGAGCCCCCAGGGCCCGCCAGCAGCGTGAGGGCGGTGGAGGTGATCCTGCAGGAGCCCTGGGCACGTGGTCGTGGCAGGGAAGTGGCACAGCAGAGCCTGGCCCACCACCTGCCCACCACCAGCTCCGTCCCGACCAAGGAGCGTGGCGGGTGCTCGCCCAGAGCTCTGCAGGAGGCCGTTACTCAGCCCCACTCCTCCCAACCTGCTCAGGAGCTTCCCACTCAGGATGGAGGCAACGAATTGGGCCGCGAGGGCTTTGCTCCCGTTGAAAAGAAAAGCAGAGCTTCCTGGGTCTGTCCGTGAAAGGTGGATTCGAGACTGTCCACTCATCGTTCACCTGACAAGGAGAACATCTTTGTTCAGAGAACATCTGGAATTCAGAGAAAATCTCTGCAAATCAGAGAACATCTCTGAAATCCAGAGAACATCTCAAGTTGGAAGGGACCCATAGGGACCGTCGGGTCCAAGTCCCTGCTCCTCGCAGGGCCACCTAAAACTAAACCCAATGACTACGAGCATCATCCAGGTGCTCCCTGAAGAGAGGACTTTGGCCAGCGTGAGGTGAGCTGGACCATCCTGAGCAGTTCAGGGAGCTCTGAAGCCCCGATTCTGGTTGGAGCAGGTATTGGGAAGTCACAGCATGTGACAAGGCCACCAACCTCCCTTACACATGACGCAGATGCTTAAACCTGAGCTGCAGCTTGGCGAGGGTCCATCAACATGGAAAGAACATGCACAGCGTCGGATGGGTTTGCGCCTGTTCTCCAAATTGTTCTGTACGCTGCATCCTCAACTTAATGATTGCCGGGGAAGCAGGACCTTTCAAAGATGTGCTGAAGTCTGTAAGGAGAAAAAAGACCTTTCCACCCCTGACAGATTGCAGGCTGAAATAAAGAAGTGGAATGTAGGCGCGGATCCAAGCCCTGGTGATGTCAACAAGAGTATTTCCATTGACGTCAGTAGACTTTGGATGAAGCCTTGAAGTTTCCTAGCCTATGTCACCTGCTAAAAAAGACACCATCAACACCGGCCAGCATTGTCAAAAACAAGCCCTGTTTGGGCCGTTCTGCATCCAGATGCCCAAGCTGGGAGGTTGGAGCAAGGGAATTCCCAGCGTGGATCAGCCCTGGGGTGTGCCTGCCCTCGTAGGTGGTTCTCAGCGGCAGCCAGCGCCGGGTTTCGCAGCAAGGTGTGAGAAGTCTGGGACAACCTGCTCCTCCGACGTCCCGTCTCGCTCTGATTTCTAGTAGTTAGAGAAATGCCAAGGCCCTTGGGGCATGAGGTGTAGGAGCCAAACCCGAATCTTCATCAGCAGCTGCTTCTCCATGCCATGAACCAGCCCCATCACCAGAGGTGGCCGCAGCCACCAGCTCCCGGTGCTGCAGGGAGGCCACGCAGCTGAGGAAGCTGGAGCTGCCGAGCCTCTAACCTGCACTCCAGAGCTCTCCAGATCCGCAGCAGATCTCCAAAGCCGGCCAGTGTGCAGCTTTCCTCGGCGTCTTTCCTGCCAAACTCTGGTGTGGTTTCTCAGCAAGATGTTAAGGCCAAGGTGAGAACTTCCACCACAAAGATTTGCCTTCCTCGTGTTTTGAAACGGCCAACGCCTTGAGCAGAGTCACCAGGAGGGAACGGAAACGGGGACAGTGGCTGAAACAGGCACGTCTCGGTGTGGAACACTTCCTCATATTCCTCCTCATTTGGCATAATCTCAAATCACAGGGGGAAAAAAACAAAACAAAACGGTGCCAGTGGCATTTGGGCAGCAGATGCAGAGCTGTCTGGAGGTCCAACCTCCCCTTGTCCTTGTGAAGTGGCGAAAGGCGCGGTCGTCAGCCTCTGGCAGCATTCCTCCTCCTGCTTGGGATTACACGGCGTACGAACACACAAGCAGCGTGCTCGAACACGAGAACTTGGCTCAGAGCAGCCAGATTTCACCGCAGCTTCGCTTGCTTCCTCTTCAACTTTGTACCTAGGGCTGGGCAAGCCAAAAACACCAAATCACTCCGCAATCGCACACCCAGCCCGCACGGGTGGAGGGGACAGTCCCTCCCGTGCCATTCCCGGCCAGGCCTCTAGATGTCCACACAACCCAAAACATGGGAAAGGCTCGGAGGAGCCAGCGGCTCCCCAGCCCAGGGGATGCCCATCCTCACCCCAAGCACCCGCGATGCTCCCAGAAAGGCTCCAGCGTCCGGCCCCGCTGCCTGGGAGATCGGTGAGGGTGAAGGAGGTCGAGCAGGGGATTGTCCCCCCAGTTTGAGCCACCCAGCCTGGGTCTCCGTGCTGGGGAGCTTGGTGTTAGGGGTCGGTATCGGGACCAGTGTTTGACAGCTCTGTCAATGACATGGGCAGCGGGATCGAGGGCACCGGTGACACCGAGCTGTGGGTGCGGTGACACGCTGGAGGGAAGGGATCCATCCAGAGGGACCTGGACAGGCTGGAGAGGTGGGACCGTGCCAACCTCCTGGAGCTCAACACGGCCAAGGGCAAGGTCCTGCCCATGGGTCGGGGCAACCCCCAGCACAGACAGCGGCTGGGAGGGGAACGGATGGAGAGCAGCCCTTGGGGGGGCTGGGGGGTGAGAAGCTGAAGGTGACCCGGCCCAGAAACCCCCCGTGTCCTGGGGGCATCCCCAGCAGCGTGAGCAGCAGGCGAGGGAGGGGACTGTCCCCCTCTGCTCAGGGGGCAGTGGCCCAGGGTGCCCAGAGAAGCTGTGGGTGCCCCATCCCTGGAGGGGTTCAAGGCCAGGCTGGATGAGGCTTTGGGCAACCTGGGCTAGTGGGAGGTGGCCCTGCCCATGGCAGGGGGTGGCACTGGGTGGGCTTTGAGGTCCCTTCCCACCCAAACCCTTCAGTGATTCCATGTTTGAGGTGAGCATCTCCTCTGAGGATCCCCTTGTCCCCAGGCACGGACACACACACGCTGGCAGACTCAGAGTGGCTCTGGCTGCTGAAAAGTACAAAATTTTCCTTTTTTTTTTTTCTGTTCAGCATCTGTGGCCCTGGCTGGGGGCTTTCAAGGGACAATTGGATGGCACAGGGATGGAAGCTCAGGAAATCTTTTGCTTGATGATATTTTTTCCTCCCTTCACGACAACATGTTTCAAACCCAACAGCCACCAAAGGCAGAGAGGACCTCGCGGACTGGTTTGGCACAGAGACGGGCTGGATTTGTTCTTTCAGAAGAGGAAGGCTTGGCCGATGGAGCCGAGAGCAGTGGGTTCAGCCGGCCCTGCTGTGTGCCGGGCGCCCAGGAGAGGTCACGCTCTCACAGGAAAGAGCCGATCCAACTGCGCCTTCCTGCCCCGAGCAGAGGACAGACACAGGGCTTCCCAAACTCTGAATTCAAATTCCTCCTTTACGGATGACGGAGCTCAGTCTCTTGTCACAGCCTGTTGACACTTAGCTCTGGTTTTCCCCTTCCTGTGTTGCAAAAACACAGAAAACAAGTGAAGAAATCCCACCATGGCATAAAAACATCTGCCAGGGAGAGCTTTCGCATCCCAGTCCTTGGCAGGAGCTGGAAACTTGGGGCTCTGGGGGAAAAGTCCTCAGGTCCAAGCCCTGAGAGAACTTCTTCCCGTTCAGCGAGGATGGGGAAGGGGAAAGGGGATCCCAATCTGTGCCACAAAGCATTTCAAAACGGTACGCAGCCTGCACGGCGCTACGAAGCACAGGCAGCGGTGACACGAGCCACTGCTGCGGATAAAAGCAGCAAAAAAGAAAAAAAAAGCTGATTTTGGAAACCCCTAATGGGGATCTGCTCTGAGAGCTTTCCGACCCGTTTCAGGGAGATCCCTGGGAAACAGCTCTGTATGCCAGCGACCCAGCGGTGCTGGGCTCCCCGCCTCGCACCAGGGACTGCAAACCTTACCAACCTCAGCAAAAATGCTGGTTTTATTTAGAAACTGAAACGGAGACGCTTCTTCCCCTCGCTTCCCTGCCCGCGTTCAAACCTAGAAATCTCAGGCAGCGTTTTGCTGCTGAATCACCGCCGAGGCCACAGCCAAATGTGAGCAGTGAGAAGCCGAGCGTGGGACAAGCGGTGGCTTTCCAGGAGCCACCCAAGTCCCACAGTGCTTCGTTTTCCAGCTGCGGCGACACACACCCGACGCAATCAGCGTGGGATTTCTTTCTGATGTTCCCTGTACATAAACAACCTCGCCAAAGGAAATGCTTTTTCCATCCTGGCTCCCGCTCTCAACCGCACTGCAGGCACACTCTGTCCCTTCGCTCGGGCCATTGTGAATCCTTTCGTGTCCCTCTCTTCCCCCCTCCCTGCCTCAAACTTGCTGGAAACAACCATATATGGTGAAAAAAAAAAAATGGAGAAAACAGCACGGAGAAGCTCCAGGGCTGCAGCCTCCAGCAGGCACCCACCAGATCTCTTCAGGGGACAAAGGACAGCCTGCCACGAGAGGAGCGTGGCTTCTCCCGGCAACGATGGGCAGCAGCTCCCAATAACCTAGACCAAAAAAAAAAAAAAAAAGGGCATTTATCAGCATCAGGCTTTTATTACAAGCGGGATTCGGAGGGATGGTGGGAATACGGGCAGTTTCCAGCACGGCACGATGTGGCCGGTGCGGAGTGTGGCACTGAAAGCGGTTGGAACGCCCGGTTTCTGCCTCACCCAGTTCCTTCCCCGTGACCCACGCAGCAGCCCCGGCTTCCAGTGAGTCACCTCAGGGCCTGGTTTCTCGCTCAGCCCAGCCCTGCTGCCTTTGAATCGGGTTATCCCCAGCGTATAACATTAGTCACGCAGCTCTCCTTGCCGTCCCTTGCCCCCGGCCAGGCGCACGGGGCGAGGACAATGCTCTGGCCACTCTGTCCCTCCGCCTTCAGAAGTAGCTTTGCTCTAAATTAAGGGTGGGAGGATCCTCCAAGCACCACGATCCCCGTGAGAAATGAGCTGAGAGGGGGGTGAATGCCTTAAAAACTGCTCAGTAGGAGCAAGGAAGCCCCCAAGAGCTCAGAAATCCACTCAGCTTCCCTTCTGCTGCCCTGGTTTTTCGAAGGAGACGTGACATTTTGCAGCTTTTGTTTCTGTAAACTCCCAATTCCTCGGCATTTCCGAAACCCTTGCTTCATCCCGGGTGCTTGTTTGCGTGGGAAACCTTCTGAAGCAAGTCTCAGCCCTGAGGACGTTACAGCTACTCCTCCTTCTGCAGAAGGGCCGGGTGGCATTTCCAGCCGGATAGAGGTCAGGGGAACAAAGGGCAAAAGCTGATTGACAGGTAAAGAGAAATTTGGAGAGGATCGGGGCTGTGGAACGTGCCTTGGACTGTAGCTTTGACAAGCTCTTTGGCTGAGGAGTCGATCGTCCTTTGACATCGCTGGAATGTGTTTTACTGTCCGAGAGCGAGCAGCCACGGGCGGCGAGAGCCAGGCTGGATCTGTCTTCCCTGGAAAGATGGGCACCGAAGGAAACCCGAGAGGGAGAGCGTAAACACGGAACAGATCCAAGCTGGGGTCTTTGAGATCAAATATCCCATAGCTGGCAAAGCTGGAAAGAGAGCGCTCCTCGTTTTGCCAAATTAGAAAAAAAATCCACAATTCGTTGTGAATCCGGCACCTTTTTCCAAGCGTGCCACGAGAGACAATGGGGCGAGCTCGCCCAGACCAGAGGCAGCAGGAAAAAGGTGCAGTTCCTCCATTACGTACCTAATGGTGAAATTACTCTCTCACAGTAAGGAAATCTGTCCTGCAGTTTGGCAGTTTATGCCTTACAGTTTATCTGGCCAGTTTATCGGTTTATACTAACAGGTGTGAAATAACTCCGGGGGGGAAGGAGAGAATAGCAAAGAAAGAAAAACACCGCGCGTGCCAAAAACACACGGACAAACAAACTCCAAAGGACAAGGGAGACAACTCCTAACGAAAACACATCCCTCTTCCTCATTCGGGGTGGGGAGGTCTTGGAAGCCCCTGTTTTCCATCCCTGCTTTGTTGGGTGGCTCCAGAAATATTGTTCTCCCATTTCCTCCGCTCCCCATGCTTTCCTGAACTGTAAAAGCACGAACAGCTTTTGAAACCAAGGGCAAAATAGCCCCTGCCTGGCAGGGAGGAATGTATGCTCAGCAAAAAATGATCTAGGAAGGAAAAGTCGAGGGTTTCTCTGAGCTGAAAGCCTCCTAGAGGGACAAGTGTCCCCAGTCCCCAAATTCCGGCTGGAAAAGAGGGACGAGGACCCTGCCCCAAGCACAGTTTATAGGAAGGATGTGGTTGTTTATCGTCCTTTAGATCAAGGTGACTTGTTGGCAAAAAAAAAGTCACCCATTTTCTATGTCAAACAGCGAGAAACATCTAGACCCTGCGATCTTAAAAATAAACGTTTGCCTCAGATTTTCTCAATGGCTATTTTCTGTCCCGTCCCCCCCCGTCCCCCCCTTCAAGACGCTGGCTCGAAGGATCCCGAAGCGCGGGGGAGCGTCGCGCTTCCCTTTTAGCGACATGACGGCGCGATGAGACGGATATTTCTGGGAAGGGCGCGAGGGAAGGGTCCCCGAAACACAGCGGGTGGGGAGGGGGCACAGGCCCCGAATCGGGGGGTCGTGGGGGTCCACAGAGAGCGGCAGAGCTGCAGGAAATACCCCCCACGACACCCCAGAAGGATGGAGAGAGGTCCCCAGAGTCAGGCTTTGGCTCCCTAACCCAAATCCGACCTTATTTACCTCAAATAATGTGGGGGGGTCGGGGGGGACCGAAGAAAC
>WKFP01012446.1:0-11016 GCA_011057875.1 Pterocles orientalis
TATGGAAATGAGCGCTGACGTCATGGCTAGGCCCCCGTTTGGGGAGCGCTGATTGGGTGGTGGCGCGCCGTGATGGACAGGAGGAGGGTGCCACGCCTGGAGGGGAGAGGAGGCGGGAGGAGACCCCCCTGCCGGTGCGGTGGTGGACGCCGCTCACCCCCCCCCGCAGCCGTAGTGGTGCGGCCCGGCGGCGCGGCGGGGTCCGGGGGATGGACCATTCCCTCCGCGGGTGGGGGGCGCGGGGCAGACCATTCACCCTGGGAGGGGGGCGGCGAGTCAGCTCTGCTCAAGGGGGGACACGACCCCCTCAGAGCCTCCTCTGTCACGACATGACCCCCTATTGCGACAGATAATACAGCCTGCAGCCCCTCTTGGGCCTTTGGCCACGGGCGGCATCCTAGCACCGGGGCACCGGGCCCTGAAGGGAGGTTGGGTGGGCCCAGTGCCCCCAGTTCTCCCCCTGTTCCCAGTAATCCCAGTTCTCCCAGTGCCCCCAGTGCCAGCCCAGCTGGGCCAGGGGGTCGTGGTGGGCGGCCATGTCCTGCCCAGGCCCCTCTGTCCTCCCTCGCCCTGGTCGCTCAGCGGGGATTAGGGGCAGGCAGCATATGGCGGCCTGGCGGGAGCGTGGCGGGGCCCAGCCGGGGGCTCCTCAGGCCCGGGGGCACCCACCCTGCCCGCGCCCAGGCCTGCCTCTGCCCTGCCCAAAGCCTGGCAGCCTCCCCGGCCCGGCCCGGCCCTGCCCATGGCGGCGGGGGGGACGCTGGGGACCCATGGGCCTCTGTCCTGGGGCAGCTCCTCGCCATGGCGGGGACACACCAAGATGACCCCGGCCCGCTGGGGCTCTGCCTGCAGCCCACCAGCCAGGGGTGGGCACCGTACAGGGGGGCACTAGAGCCCCCCAGGAGCAGGGACATGGCCCAGAGACCCCGGGAGCAGGGACATGGCCCAGAGCCCCCCAACAAGACCCCGCTGGGGGGCATGGATGGGTCCAGCTACCATCGGGACTGCCCCCCACCCCCCCTGCAGCCCCTTGGCCACCAAAGAGTGAAAAGGGCTTTTCCAGGCAGCTCATGCCCCACTCCCAGCCCTTCCCAGCCCACGGAGAGCCTGGGGAGGGGTCTGGGCGAAGCACGAGGCCATTCAGGGACCTCAGGGATCACGGAGCCTCGTCCGGTCCCTGTCACCCTGCCAGCACACGGCCCCGCTCCGCCGGGAGAGGCAGGGCGACGCGGAGCACCCGTTGGCGAAGCGGGGCTGGCACAGAGCCCCCCGCCAGCCCCTGGGGCACCCGGCACTCCCGGCCGAGCCCTGGCGAGCGGGTGGGCTGGGAAAGGAGCACCCAGCACCCACAGCCCCGCTGGCACTGGGGGGGGAGCACGGGGCGGGCAGGGGGTGAGAGCCGGCGGGGCCCCGCGTGCCAGGGCAGTGCCACGGGTGGGGACGTGTTTGCAGATATCAATCACCGTCGGGAGCAATGCGGAAGAAGGGGGGGATCGGGCTCTGCGCCCGCGCCAAGCCGGCGATTAAATATTTACCTTAGCCGGTTGTGTTTGCCAGTGATGGATCGACGTTTCCAGGGAGGAGCTCGCTTTTGTTCAAACAGGGAGCAGAGCCCTCCCGGGTGACGAGGCCACCAACAACGCCGGTCCCTGGGGACAGTGGCCCGATGGGCACGACCGCGGGTCCTGCAGCAGCGGCGCGGTTAAAGCAGCGCTTACAAAGCTCACATCTCGGGGGAACAAACTGGGTTTAATGTCTGGAAGGTGAAGGAAGAAACCAAAAGGATCCCCGGGGGCTGCCCCAGCCCCTGCGGAGACATGGGGGGGGTCTCAGCACCCGCTGGGGTCCAAAGTGCAAAGTACAAACGCAGCGTTTTCGTGCTGATGGCAGAGCAGAAACGCGTCGTTCTGCCACGGGAACGCGCGGCCAGGTGAGGCGTGTATTACAAAGTGAGCTACAAAAGGCTTGAAAAAGTGAACCCATCCCCAAATAAATAAACCCCCCAACCCCTGCCCGTGCTGTGCCCCGGTGCCCGGCCGTGCCAGCGCCCTTCCCCACCTCGCCGTCCCGCCGTGGGGCTGCTGCTCTGCGAGGGGACACCCGGAGAGACGCCAAAATGCTTTTGGCTGTGCCTGGCCCCTGGGATCTGTCCCCGGAGCCCCGTGGGGCACGATGTCCCCAAGACTGGGATGGGGACAGTCACAGCGCAGTGTCCCCAAGCCCTGTCTGAAGGGGACAGGGACCTTTTCCAGCAGCTGTACAGGGGGACGCTGGGTGGGAGCAGGTGACAGTTGCTGGGACAGGGTGAGCAGCATCCTTGTGCCCATCAGGACCTGCCCAGCTCCCCCATGGGGACACAATTTGGGTCCCTCCGTGTCCCAGCGGCCACCCCGGGCCCTGCGGTGCCAGTGCTCTTTGCTGCCAGCCCACAGGCAGGAGCACGCGCTGGGGCAGCGCCCAGTCCCGTGTCCCCGCAGCAGTGAGGGGACATCCCGGCCGGTGCTGCTACGTGCCCAGGGACAGGAATGTGACGTTGCCCTCCGTGTCCAGGCACAGCCCCTGGCTGCCATCGGGCCCCGGCACCGAGCGACCGCCGCCACCGCTGTCCTTCGGCAGCGTCCCCTCCAGCGCCCGCCGGTTGTCCACATCCCTGGGGCGGGTGACAGGTGAGTCCTGGTCCCCAGGGCCAGGTGACAGGCGCTCGGTGTCGGCCAACTCCGAGTCATCAGTGGCCGGCGTCTTGGAGCCGCTGTTGTCCTCGTCCAAGGGGCTCTCAGCCCCCTCCGGCTCTGTGTCCAGCTCACCCTCCTCCTCCTCCTCCAGCGTCAGCTCGAACTGGGACTTGTCGGTGGCAGCAGGGGACACCCCAGGTCCCTCGGGCGGTGGGGACGGGCTGCGCGGAATCATGCTCTGGTACCATTCCCGGTTGTCCTCCAGCGTGTCCAGGATCTCCTGGGCGTCAGGGTGCACCAGGTCGGCCCACGTCTCCCACAGCGGGTGGGCGATGAAGTCGATGAAGCCCACCTAGGGAACAGCAGAGCTGAGCCCCCCCAGCCTGGCCCTGTACCCCCCACCCCAGCCCCACGCTGCTGCCCCACCTGGGACTTCTCCACGGAGGCGGTGTGCTTGTCGCACATGGGGCTGATCTCCATCCCCTTCTCCCGCTCGCGGTCGCCTTGGCGGAAGAACTCCACCATGATGCGGTCGGTCCATTGCCGGTACAGCTCCAGCGGCTTGGTGGGGTTGCTGAGGTCAGCACAGTGCACCATGTTCTGCAGGACCTGCGGGGACGGCATCACTCGCCCCAAGTCCCTTGTCCCCCACGGCCACCACCCCTGTGCTGGGTAACCCCTCAACCATGGCCAACCGGGGCGGGGAGGGGTGGTGGCACCAAACAGGACGTCCCAGCAACCCTGGCCGGAGCTGGGACCTACGCCGGCAACGCCGGGAAGGATTTCCCACCTGTGTCCCTGTGCCCACCTGGATGCGGTCGGAGTAGTTGTCCAGCAGGAGCACCCCAAGGCTGGTCACCTTCTTGGTCTCCACCATGGTTTTCAAATCCGCCAAGAGGTTCATGTGCTTGGACATGTCCGTGGCCAGCACCTGGGCAGGGCGAGGTGGGCATGTGGCTCAGTCTGACCCCACCGTGAAGCCCCCCTGCCCAAATCCCCCCTCCTCAGGGTGGTCTGACCCCCCCGTACCATGTCAATGACCATTTTGCGCAGTGACTGCCTCTGCTTCTTGCTCAGGTTTTGGAAGATGTCGCAGTTCTCCTCCTGGAGAAGCTTGAAGCCCACGGCCAGGTGATGGTTCTCCAGCACCGAGGCGTCGTTGTACATCAGTGCCAGCTCCGAGTCTGCGAGACGGCACTGGTCACCCCGGGGTGACTCCTGGGGATCCCCCACATCCCCCCCAGCTCTATCCCTGCACCCCAGCTCACTGGTGTTGATGAGGAACTGGTTGGAGACACCGGGATGGTCAACATCATGGATGGCGCTGGCAAAGATGGCAGCCATGATCTCCAGGTCCGTGAAGACAGCCTGGGAACGGGGGAAAAAGGCATTGCAGACACGTTACAGCCCAGCCAGACACGCGTGGTGGCCTCAGTGGCCTCAGGGGACAAAGGCTCACCTCCAGCGCAGGCGTGGAGAGGAGGACGTGGGTGGACTGAGCCACGTCGGCGGCGTGGATGTTGTTGTGGTAGGACACGTCAGCGTGGTAGTGGTCCTCCAGCGTCAGCATGTAGGTGATGAAGGTGTCGACTGGGATGCGGAACGTCTTCATCAGGTCACGCTCCTGCGGGGAGGCGAGAGGTGGCTCGTCCCCATCCAGGCATGGGGACAGGGCTGGGGACATCCCGCTGGGACGCTCACCTGGAAGATGCTGTACATGATGACCGTCAACGGGCGGTTGCCCGAGTACTCGGCGACTTTAAACACGTTGAGCCCCCACTTGTTGGTGTCCTCCAGCTCCTGGGGACCAGAGGGGACAGACGTCCATGCGGGGCCACCACTGGGGACCCCATGGCCGGTCTGGGTGACCCACAGCGGGACCCACCTTGGCCAGCAGCCCCTCCTGGTCCGTCCGCACGCCGAAGCGGGGGATGGCGGCGGTGGCGAGGCTGGAGCCGTGCGTCAGCTTCCTGACGCCGCTGATCTGGGACATGGGACGCTTCCGCCGCTCCTTCTCCTTGTCCTTGGCCAGCGCCGAGGGGATCTCCACCTCGTGCTGCTTGTCTGGGATGGCGGGGGGGGGCCGTGAGTCGGGGGGGGAGCCCAGTTGCCACCCCCAGCATCCCCCAGTCATGCCGATGATGTCAGCGTGAATAGCGCCGTGATGTCATGGTAATGGGGGGACTGCGTGGGGCATCCCCAATGCTTCCCCTCGCCCCCCTACATGGTGCCACCCGCCTGCTGGGGGGGCCCTGACCCCGCCCTGGGCACCCCCCGGACATCCCCCATCCCCAGGGACAGCCCCCGTGCACGCTTCCCACCCTTGCACCAGTATGCACCAGTATGCACCCGCGCTCCCAGCCAGCACAAAGGCTGTAACCCCCCCGCCAAGGCAGCAAATCCCCCAGGGACACTTGGGGACCCCCCCCTCACCAAAATTTAACTTTTTTTGCAAGAATCAAGCAGGACCAGCTGCTGTCACTGTCCCAGTGGGTGCCCAGTGCCCCCAGGATTCGTCCCTGGGTCCCTGCGGGTGTGACACCCACCCTGTCACTCGCAGAGAGGTGACACCCGGGTGGGGGTGTCCCCGGGGGGGGTCCTCACCCAGGAAGGTGCTGGAGATGTACTCAGAGACCTGGTTCCCCGAGCGGCTGGTCTCCGAGAGGTGCGTCAGCTCCCGGTTCAGCATCCTCTTGAACTGGGGGGCAGCAGGCAGGGCTCAGCGGGGCGGGGGGCAGGCAGGACCCCCCAGCTGCCCGTCCCGGGGGGCTCTGCAGCTCAGGGGGTCTCTGTGCTCCCCCCCAAAGGGTGATGGGGGCTGCGTGCGGGGTCCTTACCTTGTTGGAGGCCATCTCGCTGACCGAGTGCCGCGTCTGCAGCGTCTCCAGCTGGTCCAGGCACCAGTCCAGCTCCTCCAGTGTCTCCCGGGAGAGCTTCTGGTGGGCATCCTCTGCTGGGGACAGCCACCAGCTCGGCAAGGGACCCGCCGGTGGCACAGCCACCCGCCACAGGACACACAGAGGGTCCCAGCGTCCCGAGCCCCGGCGGGTGGCTGTGCTGCACCGATCGCAGGGGCTCACCGGCTCGGCTGCTCACAGCAAGCACGGGGTGAATGTCACCGTCACCACCCGAGTGGGACAGCTGGGGACACGAGGGGATGGAGGGGACCGTCCGGGACAGGGGTCCGGGGTCGAGCATCCCTGTGCAGCGGCGCTCAGCCCCATCCCACCGTCCCCATCGCACAGCAGCCCCGTGCCGGGCTGGGGTCCGAGGTCGAGCATCCCTGGGCAGCGGGGCTCAGCCCTGTCCCAGCGTCCCTGTCGCATGTCCCCGCAGGGTGACAGCCATGCTGGGGGCAGCCGTGCTCCCGCGGGGCCCCGCTCGCCGCCGTGGTTTTATTAATGGAAGGTTTGACGTCAACGGGAGCTTTTCCACCGCCGCCGCGGCGCGAAGGGCGGCCAGGCGGGAGGAGCTGCCGAAAACCAGACATGGATCCCAAAGCCACAGCCCTGCCCCGACTTTGGGGACCCTCCTGCACCCCCAGGACCCATCCCCGGGGATGTGGGGACACCCAGCTCACCCCAAAACCATCCCAAACATCTGCCCCCCCGGCACTCACCGACAAAGCTGGCCTTGCTCCCGGAGGGCAGGCTGCTGCTCGACGCTCGTCTGCAAAATAAAGGGGGGCTGAGCGGCCAGGACCCCCAGGATGGTGCCCCCCCAATTTGCCATGGGTCAGAGCCCCCCACCCAGGTGAGACCCCCGCCCTCCCCGCCCCACGGCCGACTCACTTGCTGCCGGCACGGTCCTGGAGGTGCGCGAGGTTGCTGCGGACGGTGCGGAGGCTGGCCAGGACCTGGGGGGCGAGAGGGGGCTGGGGCCGGGCGGACCCCCCCCGGAACACCCACCCCAGCGCTGGGTGCAGGGATGTGTCCCCTCCTCACCAGGGATGTCACCTACCTGGGCGAACGGCGTGACGATCATGTCTTCTCCATGCCTGCAGGAGCAAAGGGAGTGTCACCCCCACGGAGGGGACCGGGGGGGTCCCAGGGGACTTGGAGGGAGGGGGGACACACTCACAGGTCGCTGGCGATGGAGGAGTTGCGGGACATGGCTTTTGGGGACAGGTCGTAGTCGCTGTCGGAGCGGTAGAGGAAGGACTCGCGGCGCTGGCCATGGGGGAAGGGGCCGTGCAGGACCAGCCCCGCGCCCCCTGGGCTGGCCTGGGGGTCCAGCGCCCCCCGCCCGGGGGGGCCATTCTCCAGGTCGAAGCTGTAAGGGGACAGGGGACAAGGCTGGCACGGGGCGGGTGGCATAGGGACCTCAGCCCAAGGGGCGGGTGGCCCAGGGACCTGAGCCCATGGGTGTGGGGACACAGCCCAGGGGATGCCACCAAGGTTGCCGGGCTCTCCGTGTCACTGTCCCGCTCAGCCCGGCACAGTGGTCCCTGCGGTGACACCGGCCACCGCCCCGCCAGAGCCTTCATCCCCAGGCTGAGAACGGGCACAGCTCGGTGCACGTGCCACCCTCAGCACAGCGGGGTCTGGGGACACAGGCTAGCGAAGGCGGATTGTCCCATGTCACCCTGCTGGGACACAACCCCCTACCCAGAGACACCAGGAAGGGCCGGCTTCTGCCCATCCTGTCCCCTCCCTGTCCCCAGCACCATGGTCCCCAATTGCTGCAAGTCCCCAAAAGCCCCAAAAGTGTCCATCAGCCCTGGGGGGGGGACAGTGTCCCGGCCACGGCACAGAGCCAGGGGACGCCAAAGGACACAAATCACGGAGAAAGCCAAGTGCTGGCCCTTGGGGACACACTGGTGGCAGCCTGGAGACACCCAACCAGAGCCACCTGGCAGCCGCGCGGGTCCGTGGGGGGACAAGGGGGTGTGGGGACAAGGATGGTGACCCTGTGGTGTCCCCATGAAGTCCCCACAGTGGCCACGGCCGCCTAACCCCTCTCCTGCCCCGCTGGCCTCAGGGTCATGGGAAAGGCAGCGCATGGGGACACAGCGAGGGCCACCCAGCGCCTGTCCCCTCCCACAGCCACCACCGCTGTGGGGACAAGGACGAGCCACCCCAAAGCACCGGTGCCACCGGGGCCACCCCGTCCCCATCGCGCCGCTGGCACCTACCCAATGCAGGAGTGCCTCCGGGACGGGCACCGGCTGCCCGACAGCATGTCCCCACTCTGGTGGCCCCAATCCCCACTCCAGTGGCCCCAGTCCCCTCTCTGGTGGCCCCGGTCCCCGCTCTGTGACCGTCCCCAGCAGCACGGTGGCCAGGCACCGCGTCACGCCATCCCCCAGCCCCTTGTTTTCCTGCCTCTGCTTCACGTCCCCAATGGTACTGGGGACACAAAGCCCCATTGTGTCCCCACGGGTGATGCCCGTGGCTGTCCCCGGCCCTGTGCCACCACCTCTGTCCCCGCTGTCACCCCAAGGGACAGGCAGAGGGGACACGACCCCCCGCCGTGAGGCTGGTGCCGAACTGAACCCCCTGTTTCGGCGCTGTTGGCGTTCACCGAGCGGTGCCGGCGGCGGGGGGGCCGGGGGGGCTATAAATAGACGCTGTTGCTGCTGACGAGGGACCTGCTGGTCCCCCCCCACGCCGTGGGGCCAGCCCCCCCTCCAGCACCCCAGGGGGGAGACCCCCAAAACCAACCCCACAAAGCCTTGAGGCGGGGAGGGCAGCGAGGTGCCGGCGGTGTCACCGCGGCGGGCGGTTTGGTGACACGCGGTGCTGGGAAAGTCCCCTCTGCCCCCCCGCCGTGGGGCAGACACGTCACACCTGCCGTGTCCCCGCCCGGCCATCGCTGTGACGAGTGCGTCCGTCCTCAGCCCCTGGCTGCGTGGTGACCCCACTGTCCCCTGCGTGTCCCCCACGTCCCCGCAGCCCTGGGGATGTGCCACAGCACTGGGGGAGGGGGGGTCCACACTGACCCCATCACAGCGGCGCAGCCCGGTGCCTCCTCCCGCCCACCCAGCGCTGGGGGGACCCCCCAAGTGTCCCCCCCTTACCAGAGGGGATGCGCCACGGTGAAGCGCCGCTGCAGGCGGATGCTCTGGTTCATCCGGAGCTTCCTGAAGAGGACGGGGGAATTGCGGGGGGAATGGCGGGGGGACGAGGCCGGCGAAACCCCCGGAGAGCCACACGCGATGGGCAGCATGGCCCGGCTGGAGGAACCCCCCCGGTCCGGCGGTGACGGTGACGCCGAGGCCACGCTGCCGGTACGGAGCAGGAACCGCGCTGCGGCCGCCCCAGCCCTGGCCCCGGCGGCCCCGGGAAAGTTTCCATCCCCCCCTCTCCCGCCCGCGCCTGGGAAATTAAACAACTGTCTGGCTCCGGCCGCCGGCACGTGGAGCGGGTCCCCCCCGGCTGCGCCCGCCCGGTGTGCGCCCGGCTGCGCGGGCATGTGGCTCCCGCCTGGCCCCGTGCCACCAGCCACCCTGCTGTCCCCCCGGGCGGCAGCTGCTCCCGCAAGGACGGGGGGTGCTCTGCAGGGACACGCGGCAAAATGGCACGCTGGGCACCCGGTGGGCGTGCCACGGGCCACCAAGGGACACGGCGGAGCCTGGAGTGTCCTGGACACGTGGTGTGGCCATGCCACGGTGCCACCGAGGGACACAGCCCAGCCTGGAGCATCCTGGATGTACAGCACAGATGTGCCACGGTGCCACCAAGGGACACGGCTGAGCCCGGAGCATCCTGGACACATGGTGTGGCCATGCCACAGTGCCACCAAGGGACACACACAAGGGTGGAGCATCGAGGACATGCAGCGGGGACACGCCACAGTGCCACCAAGTGATGTGTCTGACCCTGGAGCATCCTGGGCACATGGCGTGGCCGTGCCATGGTGCCACCAAGGGACCTGTGAGAGCCAAATCCCCTGGGACTCATGTCGTGTCCCCAAGCTCTCCCTGGTGGGGACGGGGAGGGGCAGGATGAGACCCGGCCAGTGGCAGTGGCACCCATGGGGACTCCTGGGGGACTGGGAGCACCATTATGGGGACATCAGAGACAGAGGGACAGCAGGGGACATTGGGGTGGGGACAGAGTCACCCCCCAGGGTGCCTGGCAGCCACCGACGGTCCCCAGGACAGCCAGTCCCCGTCCCCAGGACAGCCCGTCCCTGTCCCCGCCTGGGCTGCGGCTGTCCCCGCCGGACACGTGGCTGTGCAGGGGGTGGACGGGGAGTGACACCGGAGCCAGGTCCCTTGGTGGTGCCAGCGCCGTGATGTCCCCACAAGCTGGGCTGGGACAGGCGTAGGGGGGGAATGTCCCAAAAATAGCCCTGGAGCAGGACAGCCGGGGCCGGGCCATCGCGGGAAGGACCGAGGTCACCTCCGGGCAGGGCCTGTGGGGACACCCAGCTGGGACAGGGGATGGGGACAAGGAGGGGTGCGGAGGATGAGGACAGGGGTGGAGATGGGGACAGGGTGGCAGGGATGGGGGGGACGGGGACAGGGGTGCTGGGGATGGAGGTGACAGGGACGGAGGGGACAAGGATGGATGTGATGGGGATGGCACGGAGGTGACAGGGATGGGGACAGAGTGTTGGGGACGGAGGGGACAGGGACGGAGGGGACAAGGATGGATGTGATGGGGATGGCACGGAGGTGACAGGGATGGGGACGGCACGGAGGTGACGGGGATGGGGACAGGGTGTTGGGGACGGAGGGGACAGGGACGGGGGTGCTGAGGATGGAGGTGATGGGGACAGAGGGGACGGGGACTGGGTCCGGAGCAGCGGGGCCGGTGACAGGGGGTTTGTCCCCACCCCAGCGGTGTCGGTCCCCAGCCGCTCTCCCGGTGCCTCTGTCCGCCCGCCGGTGCTGAAACCGGGAGCGGCACCGACGGCACCCCCCGGCCGGTAACCCCCCACCCCGGTACCACCGGGGGACACCCCCCTCCCGGGTCCCCTCTCACCGGGGGGGCTCGGCCTCGTCGCCGCTGCTGGGGCCGCTCTCCTCGATGGTAAAAACCACCCGCGACCCCCCCTCGGGGGGCTCGGGACCGCCACGGGCCGCCTCCGCCAACCGGGAACCGAGCGGCGGCAGCAACGGGCTCCCGGAGAACCGCCGGCGGACGGCGCCCAGCCCCGGTACCGCTCCCGGTCCCGGTACCGACGGGGCGGCTTCGGGGCAGCGCTGCGGGGAAACGAGGCGACGGTGAGGGGGTCGGGAGCGGCCCCGGGGAGCGCTGCCGGTGCCCGTGTCCCCCCCGGGGGTCCCCCCACGCCCCCAGAACCGGGCGCCGGTAGCGCGCGGGCGCCCCCTGCCGGGCCCGGTGCCGCGCTGCACCGCCGGGGGAACGGGGAAGGGGGGGGGGGGGGCGGGGGC